>LSRZ01000036.1:4536-49464 GCA_001625125.1 Haemoproteus tartakovskyi | reverse complement strand
CACATTGCTTCCTCTATTACTTCCTCTATTATTTTCAATATTGTTTCCTCTATTACTTTCCATATTGCTTCTATTACTTTCCACATTACTTCCTCTATTACTTTCTATATTGCTTCTATTACTTTCCACATTACTTCCTCTATTACTTTCTATATTGCTTCTATTACTTTCCACATTACTTCCTCTATTACTTTCTATATTGCTTCTATTACTTTCCACATTACTTCCTCTATTACTTTCTACATTACTTCCTCTATTACTTTCTACATTACTTCCTCTATTATTTTGTACATTACTTCCTCTATTACTTTCCACATCAATGGACAAATTGTTCCCCATGTTGCTTCTAACGTTACTTCCTACATTATTTATCACATTACTTCTTGTATTACTTTTCACATTGCTTCCAAGATTGCTTCTCACGTTACTTTCATGATTATTTCCCACATTACTTCTTACGTTGCTTCCAAGATTGCTTCTCACGTTACTTTCATGATTAGTCCCCACATTACTTCTCACATTGCTTCCTATATTACTTCTCACATTGCTTTCATGATTAGTCCCCACATTGCTTTCATGATTAGTTCCCACATTACTTCTCACATTGCTTCCTATATTACTTCTCACATTGCTTTCATGATTAGTTCCCACATTACTTCTTACGTTACTTCCTAGATTACTTCTCACATTGCTTTCTACATTGCTTCTTACAAAAGTGTTATTTACAGCTGATCTCAACGTATCATAATTTAAAGAATCATTATATTCACTAAGCTTAACGGTTTTATTTTCTAAAAAAGGTGTTTTTATACTTTCATTCATATTTTCAATATGGCTATAATTTGTTCCTTGTGTTTCTGATGAATTCGCCTGCAATATTTTCCCATGTAGTCCCATAGTTGAAAAAGCACTGCTACGTTTTCGTGGTTTAAATTTTGTATCTTTTACACTGAGAGTACCAAAACTATTTTGTGTCAACGTAGATATTCCTGTTTTATTTGTTATACCGAATGCTTCACTGATATTTATATTATTCATAGTGGCGATACTCTTATTTGTGTGATGTTGTGAATCTACATCTTTGATTAATCCGTTATCTTTTATGTTCCATGTGTTCGTGGGTCCATTGGTTTCGTTTAATATAGCTTGTAATTGATTGTTCAAATATTTATCCGGATCATAAATTCCAACGACACTGACACCTGTGATATTAGGGTTTATTTCGGAAGGTCGTGAAGAAACATACTTATTTCTTGACGTTTGGTGAGGCTCATATTCATGCTCATTAGTCACATTATATTCACTCACAGGAGAAGCTTCTCGTCTGTTAATATGTTCTCTATTCCTAATAGTGTTATTCGAAGGGGGACTAGGGCTGAAACTTTGTTTTTCTTCTTCTTGTACTGTGAATGCCATCTGATCAACAGGATTATTGATCCACTGGGTCAGTTCCTGATAATGTGATGCTTTGTTTGCTGAACTCATGCTTTTTCTATTACTTTCATGTCTTCTCGTATTAGCATTTTCACTGTATTCGTCTCCCACATACGTTTGTATTATATCATGGGGTTGCAATCTGGAGCTTCTCTTATCTTTTATAGATTTATTAAATGTTCTGTTCCCATTGTAGTATCTTTCATGTCGAGTGTACTCGTCGTCCGTGCTTTTTTCATAATTATACGTTGTGTTTTTCCTTCTACTGACACTTTTTCTATTACTGCTTGATTTTTTTTGGCTCGGTTCATACGAATTTTTACTTTTATGTAAATCTCCTCTGCTATTTCTATGTAACCTATCTGTTTTTCTTGAAGTTTCATCGTCGTAGTAGTTTGCATATTCATTGCTTTCATGTGTTGATCTTACTTTATATGAGGTTCTTTCAATGTCATCTTAAACAAGAAAGAAAAATGGAAATAAAAGTGAAGTAAAGTGACGCGAAGTGAAATGGGAAGGAATCGGATAATGAACGAAAAACACTGCATAGGTAATTTTTATGCAATAAAAGAACATTTATGCTCCATATAATGTTGTGATTGCACATAATTTTATAAAATGCTATTTAATTCTTTTACATGGGCATCACATTGATGCTTATTCATATAACTCATATAATTGTGCAATTTCATATGTTTTTATGCTCTCACCATTTTCATTACAAACAGCTACTTATTCCGATGCAAGCTTAACTGTGCGGTTTTTCGATACTCATATTACCTGTTTTATTTGTTCCCTCATTCATGGAATACCTGTCAGAATTTAACGACTTTGCTTTTATTGAAATTTTTTTACTTCTTTCCGAATGTGAAAGGGATGGTTTATCTTCAAACGATTCAGTACGATAATAACTGTTTTTAGTATTTTCAATTTCCATATTAACATAACTATCCCTTGGTATGCTTCTTTTACTTTTATTTGTACTTAAAGCACGAGATTCTAAATGTCTGTTGCTTTGTTTATGGGATGACCTTTCTAAATAATTTGCATCGGCGTAATTTTCTGAAATGCCTTTTGTTGGTATAGGATGAACACTTTTACTGTCGGTAAATGTCAACTTATTAACGCTGAGCGCTTCACTCATTTTTTTTTTGTACTCATCTCTAATACTTTTTTTGCTTAAATAATTTATGTAACTATTTCCTTTATTACTATCTTTCATTGAAGTACCTTTTAAGCTTTTCATACTTTGATCGTTTTTGTATACTTTTATATCACCAGCTCCTATTTTAAGAATAGATGTTTTGCCCCCCATGGACGAACAGTTAATGTCATTTCTTCTTTGTTCTTGAGTCCTACGTGTTTCAAATGATTTGTTTGGCTGTGCAAAGGTATCTAATGTGAAATTCGTTCCTTTCAGTGTAAACATGTCTTCTACTATACCTTCTTTTTTTAAAATTGACTTGCTGCTTTTTGTGTTAGTATTATTTTCGGTTATCTGGAAACTGTTAGAGGAATCATCTGCTGGTTCTTGTATATACGAATCCTTCCCTCGTCTGGAGCTTTTTGCTTCTGCATTACTATGGTGGTTGCTAAGGTGTTCCTCTTTTAAACTCAGAAAATTTGACTTGTTATCATTTTTATTGGACCGAGAAGTTTTCCTGCTTACGCCCGAATAACCTTTATTACTTAAAATATTTGATAAGTTATTATCTACTTCGTCATCATCCTCTCTATATGTATTACCAGTTTTACTACTCATATCCTTTCTCCGTGTATATGACTTAGAACCCTTATTATTTTCTAAGCGATTTGTGCTGTGGTGGGTCATAATCTCTTCTTCTTTTGTATTATTTTCACTATCAGTGGTATAGTTAGCAGATTCATTTACAAAATTGTTCGACTTAGATTTTTTAGGATTTTTGCTGCTACTTCGAGCATCGGATTTCGAGGCTTTCAACATGCTAACAGCGTTGAAGTGTGTGGATTCGGATTTTTTTGTATCTGTTTTTAAATATTTACTCTGTCCATTGTCATGTAACGTGTATGCTACACTTCCCACACCGCTACATGAATCTATTTTTTCTTTATTTTTAATGGATTTACTGGATGAGTGTATCGTGTCATTTTTATTTCTTGTACATTTACTATTTACGTTCTCTTCATCTGATATTAGCTCCTCTGAGCTTTCACTCAATACGGCTTTTGACACTTTCGACTTTGTATACGCGGATGCGATATTACTTTCTACCGGTACAGACATACTATTGTTTATACTTAACGACTGTTTTGCACTTGATCTGCTTCTTCTTCTTCCAGAATCGTTTTCCGAAGGTACCTTTCGAGAATAACTTCCACGTTCAGTGTTCGAATACTCTCTTCCAGTTGTTTCATTCAAAATGCTCTTAATTGTTTCATTGTATTCACGTATGCCACTTTTACTTGTGTTCCGAGCGGTAACGCTTTTTCTTTTTCCAAACAGGGTATTGCTCTGTGTCAGATTGTACTCATTTGCGCTTTTACTTCGAACTGAACTCTTATTTCTTCCTGTATATAACATTTCATCGGTGCTATCTATTACATTGTCTTTATACTGTTCAAAAGTGTTTTTAAATATTTTAGGCGATTTGATTCTGCTTTCTCTATTACTTTTGGAAGATCGATTATCACTTCTGTGATCAACCCCGTAACTAGAAGCGTAATTTTTTGTCTGTGTCTCTATTTCATTTTTGCTTGTGATAGTTGCGTCATCAGATGATGTGTCGTTTTGAACATATACACAAGAATCATTTTTAGAATTCGTATTATATTTGTCATAATCATCTATTTCTTTGCGACTGCTAGTTCCACTTTTTGTATTACTCCTTGTTTTTACACTTCTACTCTTAGATGTCATCTGCTTACTTGCGTGTTTTATAGTACTAGCATTGTGTTCCATATCTTCACTACGATTGAATTGATCTTCCGACATATTAATATTTGAGAGTTTTCTGTTGCTGCTGCTACGACTGCTTTTATTCCGACTGCTTCTACTGGCTTGTTTAAATGTAAACTGTTCTCCATCTTCAGGTGTGTCAGTGAGCCGATTGGAGGCATAATGTCTACTTCTCCTTTGATGCGTATCCATTTTTTCGTCGTCACCCATTTCCTCTTCCTCTTCCTCTGTTTCGTCGACCTTAGTATATCTTCCACTTGTTCTGGTAACCATGTCATACATACTACGGCGACTGGAAGAAGGACGTAACGGATTAGTTTCTTTTGCAGTTTCATTATAATCTTGCATGGAATTTATCACGCTCGTTTGTCGGCTATAGTGAGATCCGCTGCGATCCGAACTGCGTGTTTTCTCCGTACTTTTTCTTTCACTAGGAAAATACTGTTCCTGCTTTAGAACCATTTCAAGCTCTTCGTCCGACCCTTCCACAGATCGATGTGATCTAGGAGAGACAGCCGAAGGATCAATAGAATGATGCGATGCAACTGTCTGTCCTCTAGTTCCATTGCTTTTGCCGGTGATCACAGAACCTTTTGTTATAAGGGATGCTGATTTTAAAATTTCTAAGGTTTTCAAATGAGGGTAAGTACCTTTGGTTGATGGATTTATAATCGACGTATCGCTTTTCATTGAAGTTTGATTCATTGGTTCAAGATTTTTACTGCTTCTAGAGTGGCTAGATTGCTCGTCTTTTGATGTAGGGTGCTGCATTGTGTCATAATAGTTACTACTTTTAGAACGGCTGTATTGTTCATCTTTTGATGTAGGGTATTGTGATGGTTCAAGAGGCTTACTGCGCCTAGAACGGCTGTATTGTTCGTCTTTTGATGCACGGGACTGTGATGTTTCAAAAGGCTTACTGCTCCTAGAACGACTGTATTGTTCGTCTTTTAATGTAGGGAACTTTGATGTTTCAAAAGGCTTACTACTTCTAGAACGACTGTATTGTTCGTCTTTTGATGTAGGGTATTGTGATGTTTCAAGAAGCTTACTGCTCCTAGAACGACTGTATTGTTCGTCTTTTGATGTAGGGTATTGTGATATTTCAAGAAGTTTACTGTTTCTAGATTGGCTATATTGTTCGTCCTGTAATGTAGGATATTGTACTGTTTCATAATGGTTACTGCTTCGAGAACGGCTGTATTGTTCGTCTTTTGATGTAAGGTGCTGTGATGGTTCAAGAAGCTTACTACTTCTAGATCGGCTGTATGGTTCGTCCTGTGATGTAGGGTATTGTACTGTTTCATAATGGTTACTGCTTCTAGAACGGCTGTATGGTTCGTCTTTTGATGTAGGGAACTGTGATGTTTCAAGAAGCTTACTGCTTTTAGAACGACTGTATTGTTCATCTTGTAATGTAGGGTATTGTGATGTTTCATACTGGTTACTGCTTCGAGAACGGCTGTATTGTTCGTCTTTTGATGTAGGGAACTGTGATGTTTCAAGAAGCTTACTGCTTTTAGAACAATTGTATTCTTCGTCTTTTGATGTAGGGTACTGTGATGTTTCAAGAAGTTTACTGCTTCTAGATCGACTGTATTGTTCGTCCTGTAAGGTAGGATATTGTGATGTTTCATAATGGTCACTGTTTCTAGATCGGCTGTATTGTTCGTCCTGTAATGTAGGGTACTGTGGTATTTCAGAAGGGTTACTTCTTCTAGAGTGACTGTATTGTTCGTCCTGTAATGTAGGATATTGTGGTATTTCAGAATGGTTACTTCTAGAGTGACTGTATTGCTCGTCTTTCATTGTAGGGCATTGTGGTATTTCAGAATGGTTACTTCTTCTAGAGTGACTGTATTGCTCATCTTTCAGTATAGGGCATTGTGGTATTTCATAACGATTACTGCTTCTAGAACGGTTGTATGATTCATCTTTTGATGTAGAATATTTTGATGCTTCATTCTGTTGACTGCTTCTAGAATGGCTGTATTGCTCATCTTTCAGTGTAGGGTATTGTGGTATTTCATAACGGTTACTGCTTCTAGAACGGCTGTATGATTCGTCTTTTGATGTAGAATGTTTTGATGTTTCATTCGGTTGACTGCTTCTAGAACGTCTGTATGATTCTTCTTTTGATGTAGGATACTTGGATGTTTCATAACGGTTACTACTTCTAGAACGGCTGTATGATTCGTCTTGTGATGTAGAATATTTTGGTGTTTCATTCTGTTGAGTGCTTCTAGAACGGATATATGATTCGTTTTTCGATGTAGGATACTTTGATGTTTCATGTTGTTGACTGCTTCTAGAACGGTTGTATTGTTCGTCTTTTAATGTAAGATGTTCTGTTGTTACAAACCGTTTACTGTCGCTAAGATGGCTGTATTGGTTGTCTCGAATTTCATCATATTTATCCTGTGTTAATGAGTGCAAATGGGAGTTTTGCAAATTTGTTGAAGCTTTTTCATATCCATTTAAATGATCACCACTGATATTTGTAGTTCTACTTTCTATAGTATCATGACCACTTTTTGAAGGTACACTGCTTTTTATATGGGAAAGTGTGCCACTTTTAATCTGTGATGGTGCTTCGCTCGTATTTCTAATACTTGCATTTTCTTGGTATACTCGACAAGAATTCTCATTCTTACAATTCCTGAAAGAGTATTCGCCACCATCTAAATTTTCTTTGTACCTTCTTTCCTCGCTTCCATTTGTTGTCGGCAATGTATATATAGGTAATATACTTAACTCGCTCGGTCTGGAGTTGCTGTTATATCTGTTTCCCAGCATTTCATCTTCACTGTATAAAATTTGCTTTCTGCTATTATCCCGTGACATTTCGCTGTCCGAATAGTAAGACTTTTCTCCTGATGCCATTTGAGACATATCTTTTATCATTTTGTTGTCATAGTTATTAAACGTTTTTTGAGATGATCTGCTGCCTTCTTTTGGATACGCTATAGTATTCCTCCGCATACTTTCGTAATTTGACACGGTTGTGTTCATATGTACATTAACATTGGTAGGAGCACAAGTTTTCGTATGAGTAATATTATCTATATCGTATATGGTAGGTTTCATTGAACTGTTTTGATTAAAATGAGAAGGCGTATCCTTGTGTGACATGTCTAGATATTTGTCAACAGACTCACTTATATAATCTTCGTTTGTTTTGCTCCTTCTCATAGCAGAATGTTCATTATAATTTAGTCTTTCATTATCTTGATAACTCTGCAATTTATCATTCATACCACTGTATTTGCTTTTACTATTTATGGTACTAAAGCATTCATCCATGGGTTTAGTATAATTTTCTTCTTCGTAAGAACTGAATACATCTTTACTAGATTTTAAGTATTCTCTTGCTTCTGTAGATTCTCCTCTGTATTGCGAAAATGCATTATTTGGTTTTTCATTGGCAGAATCCGTTCGGAGAAAATTCTTACTAAGGTTTTTTGTGTGCATTCTTTCTGCTATAGATCCGCGCTGATTTGCTCGTTTAGTGCTTCGATATCTCATTGGCATTTCTTCTTCATTTAAACTACCAGTAAGGCTCCAGCAACTAGCATTTTTTTTTCTATTGATTAACTGTTCGCGATGGCAGAAATTTGCGTTGCTTACATCTTCATCTGATAAAGATTTTCTAGATGATAACGAAGCACCAGAAACATCGTGCCTTTTCATTTGTTCTGCAGTAGGGCCAAAAACGGAAATATTTATAGCACCACAAGGCATTTTCTTTGAATATCTATTATTCTGTGTTGAAACATCATCGAAAGAAGGAGTACCAGAATAAAGATCCGAAGGGACCGATTTCGTTCTGTTTCTTGAAGTTCTTGTTCGATTTTTCATGTGTTTCGCGTAAGGCTTTAGATTTCCATCTGTGCTTTCAGAAGCAGTACTTTCTAAAACTTCTTTTTTTGGAGGCATGCTTCGCGTTCTCAATTTTAAACTAATTTTTTTTGCGTCGCCTGAATGGACTTCATCTTTAACTCCCGTAGGCATAAAGTTCTTAAGTAAAGATTTCCTTCGAGCTTTTTGAACAGCAGTTTTATTTAATGTATATGGATCATTCAAGCAGTTAAAGGCATTTCTGGAACCACAAGCCTTATACGCATTGTTCGAGGTCCCCTGCACTAAACCTGTTTGTAAATCTGTTTTTCCTATTACATCTATTCCATTATAAACATTTTGATAGGGATTCACATAAGCACAAGGTAGATATCCATTAGTCATTGAAGGGCCCGGATATTCATTTAGCATTAACCCTCTTTTAGGAGGGGATACCGAATAGTCTTTATTGGAAACTATAATATGGGACTTCTTTGGTTTTGGTTTTACCCTGCAAGTTCCTCGAACGAACGGTTTTAAATTAATTCTACGAAAATCACTTTGAAGGTTCGTTCCGTTGGGAGTTCTTCTTCGATACTTTACATTGTCTGTTGGCAGTGTATTTAAATATTCATTTTTGCTCATGGTGCTTTCATCCATACCAATATATCTTCCATTTATTAATGTATGAGATTTATACGTATTTTCTAGCTGTTTTATACAATTTTTAATAAATGTTTCTTGCTTTCTTCGATTACTTCTCACGTTTGGATGTTGACGTGAATCAGCACTTCGACCTCTTGCATGAACTCGTATGAGCGTTTTATTAGGAGCCTCGTGCATACTCACATCGTTGTCGTTATTACCACACCGTACATTCTCGGGACAACCCACTGGATATGTGCCACCGTTACAATATCTTTCTTTAAATCCAGGAAATGAACCTCTTTCATCTAGAACACCCAAACCATTTGTGTAATTAACATGGGTGTTCATTGTACGATGCTCATATAAGGAAAATAAAAAGAAAAGAAAAAAAAAAAAAAAAAAAAACACAAAATTAATAAATATAAGAAGGAAATTACAAAAGTAGTTTAAGTAATTTGCTTTCTTTTAAAAAGACATATATTTAGTTTCACAAATATAAATAATGGATTCACACAACCGCTTTAGCAATTGGATTCATTATTGCAATGCTCTTATTTCTAAGAGAAGTCTATAATATAGACTTTTAAATGAGTAGTTATCAGTAAATACGTAATATGAACAAGCATACAACAGTAGCATATTCAAGGGGAGACAATCAACAATATTTGCAAATTAAAATATGTACCTTATTAGTTGGTAATTCTAATTTTCATATATGACATGGAAGTGTAACATAAATATAATCTACAAGTTTTGGAGAAATTAAATCTTATACATAACATAAAAAAGAAACCACCGCTACCGTAATTAATAAGTGTAGTATTGTATGTAATGTAAAAAAACTAATTGTATAGTAGTAAAAGAAACAGTTATGTTAAATAACGCAAAACCCTTTAAGTATGACGTTGATGGCGAGTGTAGTTAAAAGACAAAAATAAAAATGCACATAAAGACAGTTAAAAGGAGAAAGACAGAAATTCAGCAATTAATTATTATTAAATATGCTGTTGTGGAAACAAAAAAAAATAAAAAAAAAATTTATATAAAAAAAGGACAAATGTGCCATAAGTAACACATCTACAAAAATAAAAAGTCATATACTTTATAAAATAAGTGCCACAAAAAATATTTAATCGATGCCACGAATAAAATACATAAGAAGCTCAATACATTTTGTTTTTGAGCTTAATGTTTGTAATCATGAACATTTAAAAAAAAAAAAACTTGTCAATAAATCAAAGATGCAAAAAAAAAAAATTTTGAAAAAATTGCAAACTTTTAATTTATAAATTATATGTAGCTAATTAGTATACGAAAACAAATACGAAAATAATTAATTGTAGGATCATTCATCTAACATCTTACGACATAGAAAAACAATATTGTTGTTGTTAGCTAGCTCATAAGGGTATATATATATATATATTTTTTTTTTTATTTATTATATTTGAAGATAGTACACCATTAAAGAAAAAAAAAAAAAAAAAAACGTGTGAATTACGCGTGCATATATAGCTAAATTTCAAGATGTATTCTATAATACTTGAATAAATTATCATTTCCAGTTACGGTCAGTGTAAAAGATACCGTGCTTGTACATACACACAAAATCGAAGACTATGTTAATATTTCCCGCAACATATTTTTTTTTCCGTTGTGCTAAAATACATACATATATGATATGTAACAAACATTTCTCCTAATTTTTATACAGATTTTTATGTTACAGTATAATTCTTTGACATTCATCGAATGTACAAGGTCTATACTTACGACACAATGGTCCTATGAAATTTGTATACACAAACTTTGATATATTTATGTTCACATCCATATTTTTTAAAAAGTGAATGTAGATTTTAGTGTGGATACAATTGAAAATGCACATCGAAGTCTTAAATGTTTGAACTTAATCGCTTGATCATGGAGAATGTTGTATTACACTAGGTTCTATTCAACTCACACGTTTTCATTTCTCTTTGTGTGACTTGCATAACTACATTCAAAAGAGTCTTTTTGTAAGAAGCAAATTGTAAAAACTTCTTCAATGTTCTTTTTCTTTCCTACATTTATTTTTTTTTTTTCTTTCGATTTCTTAATTGTACTACCAACACTAAGTTCTGTTTGGTGTACAACGATTTTTACGAAAATGTAAAATACATGCAGTTAAAAAAGGGAAAATAGATGCATACACATAATTTTGTTTAACGTATTTCTGGAAATACAAGATTTTATCTTTTTATAGGTACTTTAAAAAAAAGTAAAAAACATTTTTTGTATTTATATATAAATATATACACTCTAATAGCAAACACAGTTCCTAATTCCTTACGTTTTTTACTTCTAAAATTAAAAACAAAAGAATATAACATCGGTTTAAGAAATGTAAAAAAATAGAAAAAAAAAAGAGCTACGGTAAGAAAAAAAGTAAAAGGAAAAGGAAACGAGATATAATTAGTTTCTAAAGAATACTTATACAATGATTTTTTACATTGATATGAAAAAAATTTTAAACAAAAGAATTTCGAGAAAAAAAAAAAAAAAAAAAACGAAAGAATAGGAAAAGGAAAAGGAAATATACAAAACAAATATGAAAAAAAGATATAAAATAAAAACATAAGGGATGTAGAATTACTTCAGTTATTATGTTTTAAAAATCCATTATAATATATCATAAAAAATAAAACATTATGTAGTTATGTTGATCTATGTTTTTACTTTGTATATAAAACAAATATTTGAGAAAAAGAATTTCATCAAATGATCATTTTTCTGTAAATATAGCATTCATATGTTGTTATTCCTTTTGCCTTTTTTTCTAAACGTTTTCTTTTTAATCGGAACATATAAATGCTTCATCATATTGCTTTTCCAAATAATCATCATAAGATTTTTTCGAATTTCTACTGTTCCATTTTCGATTTCTTTCGTGTCTTCCCTTTGTTTCTTCATTTACTTTTAATTCCCTACCGTCCATACTATATTGGTATGCATAACGTGTATTGTTATTTTTCAATTTGTGTGTACGAAGCCCATCACGGCTTTTCTGAGTTTTTATGTATTTCTCTACGTTATCAGAAGGATCATAGCAAGGAACACTACAATTCTTATACTTTTTTATTTCCATATAAGATTCTACGCAACTGTTACCACTGTCGGAATATTGATAATATTTTTCTTTCGGATTTTCCATTGGATTAAATTTATATTTCATGTTATTAATTATTTTTCCACTATTTTTAACTCTGTTAGAATTGGTTCGAACTTGTTGACTGTTCAATCCTTTTTTATTAGTATGTCTTTTATGTTTTTCTGCCTCGTCATTACTATAATTCACATTGTACCTATTATAATCGGAGTCATACTTCGTATCAAGGGGTATTTTGTTTACGTTCGCATACGTATTCACAGATACAGGACGTTGTTTTATTCTCTTTTTATAAGTGACGAACGACAAGTCACTCGGTCCCTTGTTATTATATTCCGTATATATATCATCATCTAGTGACATATCACGATAATATTTATACTTTCCTTTCGAAATAGGTTCTCTTTGTTGTGGTTCATACATTATATCCTCTTCCTCTATATATTCTTCATCGTTTGAATATTCGAAGTTTCGAACAGAAGGAGTCTCTTCCCCACGAAATTCGTGATTGAACCCTTCCCTGAAATTATAATATTTCTCATTGTGGAACTGTGGAGACATTACAAAACAGCTGTTTCTTCTTCCACCACGTACATACTCTTTATTCACATGTGTTTGTAATTTCATATCGCAATCTTTAGTAGAATATTCTTTATCTTTAAGCTGATACCTACTAACATTTCTATTTTCTGAACCGTTTGAAGAACCAATCTGTATTTCTTTGTCATAAGAATCATATTCTCTTTCGTAATCATTTTCGTTCTCATAATTATAATTATTATTATCATTATTATTATTATTATTATCATCATTATCATCATCATTACCATCCTCCTCCTCATCATCACCACCATCACCATCATCACCGGATTCTTGTGCATAATCATTTTCACCGTCATAGCCATCATCATCATCTTCTTCTTCTTCTTCTTCTTCCTCCTCATCTTCTTCTTCCTCTTCCTCATCATCATCCTCTCCAACTACTTCACTACTAACATCGGAATTCAAATATTCTCTGGAATCATGATAATTAATTTTGTACTTTTTCTTATTTACTGTATTCGTGTTTTTTTTCGGTTTTTTACAAACGATGTGGATATTTTGTTCACGACCGTTTATATTGGAGCCACTATCCGAATCATATTCTGTTTCATCGTCATATATATTATCACTATTATCCGAAGATGTCTCTTCCGTTTGCATTTTTTTTTTATTAGTTTTATGTTTTGCGCCTTTCTGATGAACTCGAATTTCAACGTTTTTTGGAGTCTGACGAATATTTTTATTCGATGTACCATGCTTTTTTCGGGAGCCGTTTTTATATTTCAACATAATTCCTTTCGAACCGAGAAGATCGCCATTTCTGTTATCTACTGAGGTATTTTTATCATTGTTATTGTTTACACTTAAAAATAACCCTGTTGTATGATGTAGGTTTTCTCCTTCATTATCAAACATCATAATTTCTGCTTTTCCTAATTCCAAAGGACATCTGGCATTCCCTTTATTATTTTTGTAAACATTTGGATATTCCTTTATCACCAGTGGATGTTTTGACACTTTAATAAATGCGGGATGGGAATTATCGGACTTGTCTTTTAATTTTTGATAAGAATGTAAAAAACCTGTTATTGGTTTTAAATTCACTTTGTGAAAATCACTTACGGGCTGCGTTTTTATTTTAGATTTACTTTTACTTCGAAAATAGTTTTTATCAGTTGCTGGTATATAAAAATATTCATTAGAAAACGTTTTATTCGAATTATTATTAAGCAGAGAAAATGGTCTCTCGTTGTACATTCTTCTACTTTCTTCATATCTCTCTTTTATTCGTTCTTTATACTTTTCAATATTTTTACACATTTGCGATTTTTCTTGGAAATTCCACCACCCTAGATTGACACTATAGTTATCGCTCTTATATTTAAGGCATGGTACAGTCTTCGTAACTGCTTCCGACACTGTGGTATTTATTGAAACCTTTGGGAACGCATTATTAGCAAAATTAGCATTACTATCGCTCTTATTGTCTTGATGTATTTCCAACTGTACATTATTTGTTTTCAGTGGCTTGTTCTTTGCCGCATATGTAACAGTACTACTTGGTTGCATACTATTATTTCTATGCATGGCGTAACCTTGCATTATTTGATGCTGCATACAAGCATAATCTTTATGCTTCCTGTGCATTTCAAGAGTGCTTTTAGGAGCAGCCTTCATCATCAAAGGCGTTGTAGTGGGGACAGCATTGTACATATTAAATGGAACCGCCCCAGGAATTTGTATCGACGGATTCTGAGAACTCATACATCTAAATTTTGTTGCCTTGACTGGCTCCACATGTAATCCAACATTCACATTCCGAGACGCATCTATATTTGGATACCCTCGTTGTGGAGGAAATGGAGGTGAAATATAAATATGTTCATTAGGCGAAAACATACTTTTACGATTAGGTCTGTTATCACGTAGCTCGTTCATTGTAAATAAATAATAATAATCTCGTTTTTAAAAACAACACATTTCCATTTTTCAAACTGACAATTTAACTATGCTGAAATTTACAGGTTGTTTAAGATTTGTTCTTTAATTTTTAGTTAAGTCGAGAGCAAAAAACAAAAATTGAAATGAGACGATATAAAAAAACAAAAATACTAGTTATAAACAAAAACAATAAAAGAGAAAAAATACCGTTGTACGAGCCACAGAAAAAGGTGAAGAAAAAGAACATACGTGACAGAGAAAACAAATTAGCAAAAAAATTATAATAAAAAAAAAGAAACCAAAGGGTCATACCTTTTGTACTATTTTTTTTTAAAAATAGTTTTTAGTTATTTTGGTTATCAATTGGTTTTTTCAATTTTCTTTTATTTTCATTTTCCCGCAGCTTCCTTTGTTTGCGTTGCACACTTTTAACACCGTTGCATTTTCAAAAATAATTTAGATTAAGGCGACAGAAAATAAAAAGTTGCGTGTTTTTTTTTTTTTTTTTTGTGTGTGTGTGTAGAAGAGCACTAATGAGATCCGTAAAATACAGAGCTACTTTCGTTTTTTTTTTTTTATTTATTATGGAATTACCAGTGACTTACACTGTTTTTAAGTTTATGAAAAAAATGCGTTTTGAAAAAATTTTGTATGAATGTAGCATTACAAAAAATTTTCATTATTTAAATTTTCGATAAAAATGTTCACATCTATTTCTACAACGTACCATTTCTTACACTGTGGATCGTAATCTTTCCATCATACTAAGGTCCATTTGGTATATATGAGAGACCGATATGAATTGAACCGCTTTCCACGCTGTCCTGTTTGTATCTTATGCAAGGTTCTTAAAAATAACATGGAAAACACTCTTGTATAGGTACGTATGTATGTTTTAATTTTTTTTGCCTTTTTACATCATTTTTTTTGTATGGTTCGATAACATGAGTCTTTGTATTTTTACGTATTTTGTATATTAAACACGGTATCATGTTACACTGTTGTAGAGTATGTCGACAAAAACGTCACAACTGATACAGATTTCTACTTTTCACACTTTTGCTCATTTCCGTTTCTCCCCTCCTACAATAAAAACCATTACCACTGTTACTCAAAACAAAAGTAACAATGACAGTCTTATGTTGTTTTTAGTATGCTCTAGTGTTCATTCCAATACGGACACTTTGTTTATATCCTGTTCGATTGTTTTATACCTTTATTAGAAAACGAAATATGGGTTAACAGATCAAGTCGGCTGAATCTACAAACACTATTTGTTTCGTTCCAAAACATTTTGTCGCTTTGCACGAAGCTTCTCATGAAGCCAAGCAAAAGTTTTTTGGACTACTGCCTCTTCATATTATCACGGATTTTCTTTGATCATACATTATTATGTGTAATTTTTTTTTAAATACTTTGTATTGGGTACACTTTCTAAAAGAATCAATTTCGTGGTCAACCACTTCTCATTTTCATGTGGACGTACGAACGAATTTTCTGCCACCTTATATAAAACAACAGTTCTTTCTATTATATTAAAACAATTTTGATTTGTTTTATTATTTCGTAAAATGAAATAAAATCCGTATTATTTTGGAACGTTGTCATCCTCTGTATGATATTTTTATCCACATTTTTCAAGTTTTTATTATTTTTGACACTTTGAAATCTAAAACATTATTTTTTACAATTTCAAATGTTTCTTTTTAATTCATTTCTGAAGATATGGAAGAAACCAAATGCGTTACAAAAAGAAGCAATTTATGTAGTAATGCAAAAAGTTACTTTTCCTGTTATTCATATTTCTTTATTTTCTTGTTGTATTTTTAAAATCATATTCTGCTGATTGTTCGTTGGTGTATGAATTACTCCTTTCATAAAACGCGTATACATAAACTGGAAAAAAAAAAAAATGCACTACCATTCATAACAGTTTCTAGTTATACGTTTCTGACAAGGAAATTAGGTTCTTTTTTTGCTGTGTGTGCGAATTTATGTAACTTCACATTTCTAAATGAATTAGCATTGTTGTTTTATCTATTACTGTCGCTTTTTCTGATGTCATTAACAATATTGCTTTATTGGATTTTTTCATTTTATTCACCAATGTAATTTCTTTCTTCTACGACTCTATTTTTACTACCCCAAACGTTGTAACGCTTTGAATAATTGCTCACGGGATACCTCGTGAAATTACTTGTAACATTATTATTTGAATTACTGTGTAATGTGTTTCTTAAGAGTTCTTTTTCCAGCTCTAGTTGTTCTTCCATTTCTTGTGTTTCTTCCATGTCTTGTGTTTCTTTCATGTCTTGTGTTTCTTCCATATCTAGTTGTTCTTCCATTTCTAGTTGATCTTCCATGTCTAGCTGATCTTCCATTTCTAGTTGATCTTCCATCTCTACATGTTCTTCCATGTCTTGAGTTTCTTCCATATCTATCTGTTCTTCCATATCTTGCGTTTCTTCCATATCTACTTGTTCTTCCATCTGTAGCTGTTGTTCCATCTCCAGCTGTTCTTCTATCTGTTTCTTTTCTATTAATTTTAAAAGAGCTCTCTCGATTTGTTCTAAAGTCTCATCCCTTTCCTCTATTACATTTATTTCCTCTTTTCCTTTTACTTCAGTTTCTTCTTCACTCTGACTATTAAAAGGTCGATAAACCTTAGATATACCTGACCCTAATGTTATTTCATTATTATTTTTATTAAAGGTATGTAATGGGTTATAATTCATTTGCATTCTGCTTTCGTTTGATTTCCAGCTTCTTTTACTTTTTTCACGTTCAACTGATGTGTTCATTAAATCGTTTTCAACAGCTTCATCACTTTCTTCAGGTCCAACGTATTCATCATTTTCGTCACCTTCAATTTGACTACTTTCTCCGTTTTCACTATTTTCGTCACTTTCGTCGCTAATTTCACTAGTGTTCGGCTCATAGTTATTACCACTATCGCTGCTACTATCGCTAATATTATCGCTAATACGATCACTAATACTATCGCTAATACTATCGCTAATACTATCGCTAATACTATCGCTAATACTATCGCTAATACTACCGCTGCTACTACCGCTGTTACTACCACTGTTACTAACGATACTGTTATCATTTAATGATTTTCGCTTTTCCTGTTCATTCTTCGGGGTTAAATACTTATCAATTTCTTTGTATAAATTGGCTATACTTTTCTCTTTTTTCTCTCTTTTATATTTTTTTATTTTTATTTTTGGTACACGTATTTTACATAAAGGATACTTCTTTATAGTTTCATTATCTACCAAAGATTTTTTTTTAGTCGCTTTATTTCTGTTAGTGTCTATGTAACCAATTTTAAATTGACTTGCTGAATATGTATTATTTCCTGTTTTCTTATTCTCATTGCTTTTATTAGGAAGCAAAGATTTACATATTATCAAATCACCCGCCTCGTTCTTCTGCCTCTGCCTCTCCCTCTGCCTCTGCTTCTTCTTTTTTTGCTTTTCATATGTATCGTCAATGTACAATGATGAGCTTCCTTCTTTCTCTGAGTCAATATTTTCCGTTTCTTCGTCATCTTCTTTCTCTCTGCACGATTTCCATGTTTTGGAATTTTCTTTGTAATAAAACTTCTTTCCCATGATATTAGCACGTACACACGGCTTTCCTTCTTTACCCAGCATTTTAATATTGACATTACCAGGTCCATGACAAAGACTATTATTAGAGCAGCTAATATTGTGACCATTTTCGTATCCACTTCCGAAGCTTCTTTTCAACAAAGTTTCATTATAAAATTGTTTCTTTTCCAATTCATTTTGAAACTGATCCTTATTTACGTTTACGTTGAATCTACATCTAATATTTTTTGGTGAGAGAGTTCCGCCTCTTCCCTTATGTATAACAATTTGTTGTTTCATGTGACAAGGATTTTTTTTCTCATTTCTGTTTGGTACAATATTTTTTTCATTTTCGTTATTTCTTCTTGTCACTAAATGTAAATGTACATTATTTAAATTTTTTAAAGGCCTTATTCTTGCTTTTGTATTATCATCTCTATCTCTTTTCACTGCATCCATATCAATACAATTTTCACTGTTTTTCTTGTTTACATTTATATGTATTTTACATTTTCCATTTTCATGTGTACTGCTTATGTAGTTATTCGTTTTCACATGTTGAAAACGTTTGTGTGTTGCATTTTGTTTTCCTTCTACTAGTTCGTTCAAGTTCCGATCTTTTGGTACAACAATAGTATTGAATGGAGAGGTGCTCCTATTCTTTAATCCTTTAAATGATTCTATATTATTAAGTAATTTCAGCGGTTCGGAATCTTGTACTTCTTTTCTGTTTTCATTGATCATTATTATTGGGGAAGGGGAAAAAACATACAATTCTTTTTTCTCATTTTCATTATTCTGCGGTAATGAAAACCGATTTTGATCCAGTTTCAGTTCCTGTTCCTGTTCCTGTTCATTTTCTTTTTCGTCTTCAAAAGAGAAATATTTCAATTCTCCTGTAAAATTTGTTTTTTTACATTTCTTCAATTCATCATACACATTAAAAATATGATTGATGTTGTTTTCTACGGAAAATTCGGCATCTTTACGATCATTTCCCTTATAAAATATAGAAGACCGTAACATTGCAATATAATATTTTATATGTAAACGTCTGTCTTCTTCTGTTTTGTTTCGTTTTTTAATTGTGTTGTATTGATTGAGTAAACTTTTAAACATGAATATTTTTTCTTCTATTTGAAAAAAAACACTCTGGTTGTAATTTAACACAAAAGGATATACTTCATATTTGGTACAACATTTTATTTCCCTTAGAAAATTATAAAGAACATCGTTTACATCAGGGCACTGACATATATCACTACAGGCAAATAAAAAGTTTAATTCAAAAGGAATTCCCTTATTTAAATTAGTATCATTCTTATCTCCTGTGAATTCAGAAACGTTATTTTCTTTAATTAATCTTTTCATATATTTTATTATTACATTTTTTTTTTCACCTAAAAAGGGAATTTTCCTACACATACGTATACTGTTTTTCACCTGTAAAAAAAATTCTAAAAAGTATTTAAAAGAGTTATTCTCAAATGTTGATATGTTATTCACATTACTTACACAAATAATAGTGAAGTGATTTTCTTTCACATGTCGTTTTGCATTTTGTTTAGCATTTAGTTTAGCATTTAGATTAGCATTTAGATTAGCATTCCCTTTGTCCTTCATCTTCATAGACTGAATACGGAACTCCCAAATTGTGTACGTAACCATTTTTGTTTTGTTCTTGCATTTCTTTTTTTCCAATTTCAATCTTCTTCGCATTAAAATTTCCAAAATATGTTTCGCATTATTTTCATTTAAGTATATGTTATTTACACATCGTTCGTTAAAAATGGTATCGTCATGTATAACACATCGTTCAACAAAGCGTTTTTCCTTCCTTTCCTCTATGAACAAATCAACATTTTCATCACGTGGAAGATGTATACATTTTTTGCTACTTCTGGTAGGAATTTTTCTTTCAACTTTTTTCCTAGGATCATGTTTCTTTGGTTTATCTAAAAGTCGGCGGATTGTATTGTTAATAGGGGAGCTTTCTTTTTTCTCTTTCCTCTTCTTTTCCATATCCCTGTGTAGCACAGGTTTAGGAACCAGCTCTAAATATTCGTTTACATTTATCATCCCATTTTTTAACGACATAAAATTCTTCAATAAATCCGTTACCGAATTGTTGATTATATTAAAATACCGCAATTGGACTACATATTTTCTTTTATCTTCTCTTGAGTATACCAAATCGTTAACTACATAATTTAAAATGCCTAAAGAAATATCGTCACCTAACAATATATGGTTCGAGTCATATTCTTTCTTATCAAAAAATATTATCAATTTACTAATTCCTTTTGATTTCTTAGTAATTCGTTTTTTGAATAAGTCATTGTAAATTTTCAGGTTTGATGTCTTTTCATCATATATTTTGGAAAAGAATTTTGCTTTTTTCAATTTTTTTATTTCTTCTTCTCGGTTTGCATCATATTGAAACACAGGCAAAATCTTTGCATAACATTTTACTTTTTTCATATCGGATTCTGTTTCATACTTTTATAATTTATAATTTGAAAATGTGGAATAATCAAAAATAATGACAAGGATCGCTCTCCTCTTATCAAATTAATACACACATTTGTGAGAGGAAAGCATATTATATAGATTGTATTATGTGCCTCTTGAATGTGATCAAACTGTTGCTTTCACTTTAGTCTCTGCTATCTTTTTCTCTTGTTAACAATTTCACAAATGTGGAAAACGTAATTACGAATTAGAAAAGGAAATATTCATCCATGTTTTATATATCTTTCTATTATGCTTGTTATTTTTATTACTTAAACTACTGTTAGTGTTTTCATTTTTTTTATTATTATAGGAAAATGTTTTTCTTTTTTTATGAAAGTGATTACATATTAGAAGAAATGATAAAATGAAAAAATCGAAATATCAAATAATATTCTATAAAAGTTGCAATAACGGTAAATTGTAATAGAGTAATTAGTAGAGTATTAATAAAAAAAAAAAAAAAACAATTATTCACATTAGTCACATGAATCACACCGAAAGAATAATATAACATACAAATGGTGCATTTTATATCTACAAAAGATATATTCTTACACAAATATCTTTGTACAAGAATACAATATAAAATGTCGTACTGTACAACCGTATACGTGTGGTACTATATATGTATACTTAATCGTTTACACACCCATATCATACATTTTGTAAATTTTTATAAAATTGCAATGATTATATTAAACAACAGAAAAAATCAGAACACTTGTTACGATAATATTTTTTTACAAAGTATAATGAACACAAGAGAAAACTGAGACCCTTTGAATAATACTTTTTACAAAGTATAATGAACAAGAGAAAACTGAGACCCTTTGAAATCTTTTGAGACCTTTTGAGATTCTTTATCCACAATTATTATGTATAATAATATATCTAAAGCATTTTTTATACATACTTCAAATACATATCTTGAAATAAGAAAGACTTTTTAAATGTTATTGAAAGAAAGAACATATGGTAAAACGAAATGACCTTCAAAGAATTCTTATTACACTTACAAATTTTACCACTTTTACCACTCTTATCACTTTTACCGTTCTTACCACTTTTAACACTTTTAACATTTTTAACACTTTTATCACTTTTACCATTTTGTACATAGTTTTTTATCTTTACATCTGAAGACTTTGAAGGATATACATTTCCTTTTTTCTGTATTTTTACATTTACAAATATATAAGCATATATTTTCTTTATTTTTCTTTAAACATTGTACATTTCTTTTTGCTTCTTTCCATTTGTTTCAAAAGAATTCAATGTTCCTTATCCATGTTTCTTTTTCCTTATCTAAATTTCTTTTGTAGTGGACTTTCTCTTTACATCTTTTTCTTTTTTTTGATTTTTTAAATATTGCCTTTCAATCTTTTTAGATGTAAAAACTACATTTTGGGGAATTTTAATTCAAGTACTAAAAGACACACCCTTTTTTTTTTCTTTTTTTTTTAAAAACTTAGAAAATGATATATACACAAGAAACTGTATATAACATTTATTATTGTACAGATATTCTAAAAATTAAATATAAATATATTTCAAATAAGTATTTATATTTGTTTTTTTCTAGAAATGAAAAATTGTTACATTAGTGGAAAACGCAAGAACAATAGGGAAAAAAGAGAAAATATTTATATAGAAAGAGAATGTTTAGAAAAGCGAAAGAACTATTTTTTATTTGTAAGAAATGAAACCTTAAGTAGTAAATGGATAGTTTCTTTTTTTCTTTTAAAATTATGTACATTTTGTTAAGTACAAAATAAAAAAAATGTAAGAAATGAAGAAAAATGTTCATAGTTCGATAAAAGTTCAAATGAAATCCTATAATCGTTAAAAGGAAAATCAATATATGTGTGTTTCTTTTATCATGTTGAAGAACTATGGGATATATTTGGAAAACACGAATATGTGATCGATGCCTTTACTTTAGATATAGTATATATATAAATAAAAAAAGAGAGATGAGCACTAAATTTTTCATTGAACTTAATGAACTTTGTGTTGAGCACATTTCGATCAACATATTAAATAAAACATTACATGTGAATTTGTGAACATTTATGCGTACAGTTTAAAAAGAACAAGTGATATGTGTAAACAAATTTTCCATTGTCGCATTAGATATACAAAAAGAATAGTAACCGAATTTTTATAAGAATTATGCAATAGAACAAAAAAAGAAAAACAATTTATTTGGAAACAAAAGTAATAAAAAGTGTAAATTCTGTTGAACTCATTTGGGGGCGACATGAACGAGCAGCGGAAAAAAAGAAGAAAAAAAAACAAAACAAAAAAGAAAAAGAAAAAGAAAAGAAAAAGGAAGCAGTCAAAAAATAAATAAGAAATCCAATTGAATAATAAATGAATTTTTATAAAGAGTGATAAATGACTTGCGAAATTTGTTACACATTAGATATATTAGAAAAAGTGGAAAAATATATATGGATACATTTCTAATTGAAATTGATTAATTCAAGGAGAGGAAACATGATAAAACGAATTTTGCAAAATCTGAGTATCTCAGATAAACAAAAAGATGATAGTTACAACCACATAGAAAATATATCCGACCTAATTGAAGGAATATTACTACATGAAGATTCGCATAAAAAATATGTAAATATATTAAATGAATTAACAACATTATGTTATGAAAATCCTTTAAACTTTAGAAAGTTATTATTTGCTAAAAAAGATAATACGGAAACAAAAAAAAGAAAAGTAGAACAAATTGTGGATAAAATATTAATAGTTCTAGAAAAGTATGAAGAAACAAGAAATATTTTTTTGTATTCTATTACAAAACTTATATTAATTAATGATTTTAATTTTAATATACATATATTACGTATATTGTGTCAGTTAATAGAAAATGAAGAATATAAATTTTTTATTTATGATGTGTTTGAGGAATTGCTAACTCCTATTATTCTTAACTCTACAGAGGTATCTAGATAAATAATTTATAATTACATAACATTTTATAACATTTTATAACATTCTTAATTAATGTAAATTATTACTCTTTTTATATGTCACTTTTTACATTTTATTTTTTTTTATATTTCAGAAAGACACATTAAATAACATTATAAAGGGCTTGTGCCACTTGCCCAAAGATGAGTTGATCACTCGATGTTTCAATAATAGTATTCACAAATTTATTGCATTATTAAGGGAAGATTTTAATACTGATGTTTTTACTATTTTGGCAGTTTTGACAACAGACAGAGAAAATTGTTTAATTGCATATGATGAAGGACTTATTAAGGTGAAGTATTCTTTCCATTTTTCCATTTTATCACTTTTGTTATGTATGTTTTGTTTGTTATGTATGTTTTGTTTGTTATGTATGTTTTGTTTGTTATGTATGTTTTGTTTGTTATGTATGTTTTGTTTGTTATATCTGTTTTGTTTGTTATATCTGTTCTTTTTGTTACATATGTTCTTTTTGTTATGTCTTTTATGTATGTTACCTATGTTATGTTTATTATCTTTGTTATGATAATTATGTTTGTCATGATATATTTTCATTACATCTGTACCATTATAAAATAAGAACTCGTTTTCATTAGTAATTACTTTTATAATTTTATATATTTTTTTTTGTTTCCTTTTTTACAGATTGTTATTCGAGATATAGAAAAGTACCAGAATTTAGAATTCAGCGAATTGCCAAGTCACTTTTTAAATGTTTGTATAATTGCTTCACAGTTGTGTAGCAATTACTTTAAACATTGTGATCTTTTAATTAAAGAGAAACTACATTTAAATTTTTTTTTTAAAAATATAAAAAATATATTAAATATAAATGGAAAAACAAAGGAAATTTCTAAAACAAAAGCTTTTTTTTGTAGTATCTTATTGGACACTCTAAATAGTATATGTAAATTTCATCAGGTTTGTTTATTCGAATTGTGCAATTCGTATTTTTATATTGATTTGCTTTTAATGTGTATAAAAGAAGAACTCTGTAATCCATATGTATTGAGTTTATGCTTAAAAAGTTTGCTACTTATTTTAAGAAATGAAGAATTATATAAAAACAACATTGAATATATATTAAAAAATATGGACAATTTTAATATACTACTACCATTTTTATTTGGATATAAATATAACAATATATTTAGTTTATATTCAACAACAGACAACGAAATAGAAGTTTATTTAGTTGATATCATAAAATCTGTTTTAGATATAACAGTATTTTTTTTTCAACATGAACTAGATCAGTTTACTTTCAGAGTGAAAAAGGAATTTCGAGATGCGGACCTGAACTACTTGCTGCTTCAGTGTTTTGGTAAGTCAGAATGAATCTATATGGGGAAAAAATGGGAAGAAAATAAAAGAAAGTTGTAAAATAAATAGAAACAAAACAAAAGAAAAAAAGAAACAATTTGAAAGAGATGTATGTATCAACAAACAAACAAACAAACAAACAAACAAACAGACAGACCAACAAAAAGAAAAAGAAAAAAGAAAAGGAAAAAGAAAAGGAAAAAAAGAGAAAGGTTACAACCACAAATGAACATTACAAAACTAAGAAACATCATATATATATCTTTTTTTTATCAGAAAAGAAGAATGACGAAATTATTATCCGCATATTAAAGTGTATATATTACATACCCTTTTGTGATTATAAAAATATTGATGTACATAAAATTTTTTTTATTCTCAACAACCGAGATATCGTTTGTAATGAAAAATCGAAAGAAATTTATTACTACTGTATAAAAATATACATAAAAGTTTTAAAGTGCGAAGAAATAAAAAGAATAATAGAAGAATATAAGTTCAAAGAAGTTGTAGTAAATATTTTATATATTATGAATCAGTTTTTAATTCAAATGATAGAAATACAAAAAAAAAACAAATATATGTTTACGCATAAAAGCAGAATCGAAGAAGAAATAGAAGAAAGGAAAGAAAGAAAAGAAGAAGAAATAAATATAAATAAAATAACAGTAGAATTTTTATGTATTGCATCAAGATATACTGAATTAAGACCATTTATGAGAAATGACTCCACAACCTTTTATTTTTTAGAAATCCTATCAAATGAAAACAATTTATTAAATGAATTAAACATGGAATATGACACTTTTATTGAAAGAACATGGTGCTGTAACATTGAAAACATATTTCGTATTTTAATGAAAAAAAAACTAAATAAAAAACAAAAAGTATGTTTACGGCTTCTAATATGTATTGCCGATATTTTTAATTCTACTTTTTATTCATTTCACAATTGTAGCGGTACAAATATATTCCAACTGTGCAACTCAGAAGCGAAAAAATGGAAACGAAAAACAATTCTTAAAAATTTCTATCTCATGAATACTGTAGACTATGAAGATTATAAAAAACAGACGTGTATATTCATAAAAGAATACATATCTGATATGTTTTCTTTTTTAAACACATTTATCCAAAGCAATATTTTTAATCGATTAAAAGAGGAACTTAAAGAGCAGTACTTCCCAGGGGTGTTAAAATATCATATATTGAAATATGAGCAAAAATTTCACATATGGAAAAAAAAAGAAAAACAAGCAAAACTTAAAGCAACCACAGGAAATATAAAACAAACAGATAAAAAAAAATCATTCGATTTGTTACCAGAAGGACAAATTCCATCCCAAATAAATTCGTTCAATGACAAAGAGTTAAATGAAAAACTTGAAAAAATTAAGGAAGAAAAAAAAAAGCTCTATATAAAATTAGAAAATAATCATTTTACTGAATCTTTTGACATGTTTATAGAAAACGAAATAAGCAGTAATATTACTTTAATTTTTGGTCCTCCGAAAGTTGTAAAAAAAAAAAAGAATTAAAACAATTGGATACTTTTTATCGGAAAAAACTATCAAAAGATAATACCCATATAGATAAAAGAAATGATGATTTAAATGAACAGCCAAATCAAAAGGAATATGGAACATTACATTTGGATATCGGGGAAAAGAAAAGTGAATTCACAGAAAGACAAAACGATTTGGCAAATCAAGAAGAAGACGAAGTAAAGACGGAAGAAAGTCGTACAAATGAAGAAACAAATACAATTGAAAAAGACAGTTCCTTTTCTTCCTCTAGTGAACTGATGGAGGATGATCCCAATGAAAGTATTTTAGATAAAATGGCATCCCTTTTATTAGGTGTGGATAAGGAAAGCATTTTTGAAACGAAAAACAACAATTTTAACATTTTTTTATTTAACAAAAGAGGTATCTGTGTAAATAGCAACAAAGGAGAAGTAAACGAAACATACGTATTATATGCCGTATTAAGAATATTCTATAGCCTTCTTGTAAATAATATAAATACAGAAATTTATGTTAAAGTAAAAGAATATCTGATCAAGGAAAATGTATTAAAAATGTTAATCAATTTTTTAAATCAGTGTAGTTTTTATGATGGATACGTCTATCCTCATTTTTTCCGACTCTATAGTGAAATTTTTAAAAATAATTTAACTAGTGTTGAATCTATGAATCGTTTAATTTTTTATAATATTATTACTTACTACTGTAAAGTGTTATCTAAAGAATTCATTAAAAGAATTAAAAATAATGAATATGTAGTATCTTACTGTGAACAATATTTCTTTTCAGAAATTACCAAATTTTTTTATTATTTAATACAAAAAATTATATATATACAATTTTCTCAATATAAAAATATTCAAAAATGGGCTGTTGATTCTTCCCTATTTCACTTCTTCTATAAAAATAATATCTTATTCTTATTATATCTATTTATTTACATTCATAATATACAATATGGTTCTAGATATGCTTCTTACATATATCACAAAAAATACTTCTACTATATTCAAGTTATTTTTTTTTACACTCTTTTTTCTTTGTCTTATTTGATGTTTTTTTCAAAAAAGTTGAAATATTTTATTATCTATTTCATTAATTATAAAAAACATATGCATAAAGTCTTATTCAGAAAATCCATCATCCACTCTCTTTTTCTTTATCACAAATTGATTTTTCTTCGTATCCTTTTTCAAAATCAGTTATCGGTTCAAAAAAAAAAACCAACACAGATACTTCATCTGTCTCCCGTCTTGTATGTTCAGAAAAATGGTAAGGATGTTGTTAACATAGGAGAGAGCATAAAAAATTATATCGTATTTGTATATTCAATCTTTTCTATACATTTCTGTCGTTACTGTTCATAGAACTATTCATATTCTTATTCTTATTTTCATGCTTATTTTATTCTCATTTTATTCTTATTTTTATGCTCATTTTATTCTCATTTGTATTTTCATTAATATTCTCATTTATATTCTCATTTTTATTCTCATATTCATTCTCTTTTTCATTCTCATTTTTATTCTCATTTATATTCTCATTTACTATTTTTTTTCATTTTCACCTTCTTTTTGGTAGAAACGAATTGGTATTTTTTAGCACTAGGTCTAACGAGTTATTATATCTTATACATTCCTGACGACTTCGAAGAAAATATTACTGAAAAGAAAAACGTAATGCTACAAATATTCAGCGAAGAAAAATATTGTGATTTAACTAGAATTAGTGTATCTAAATTAAACGATAATTTCTTCGTTTTTGGAAAGCTATATTTCGACAAACAACTTAGTTTTGAAAAGTATGATATGTTCATCTGTTTGAATAAATATTTTCGGGATGAAATAATTTCTTATGCGCAGTATTTGTCAGGATCTAATTTTGAAACAAAAGTAGATTTATTTCAAGATACCATTTTAGCAAATAATTTAAAAAACTATATGAATGTAAATAATATTCTAATTACTTCTTTTGCTTATGAAGAAATAACACCAAAGGAAGAAAAAAAAAGAAAGGAAAGAAAAGGAAGGAAAAAAGAAAAAGAAGAAAGAAAAAAAGAGGATGCAAATTCATTTTCTACGGACAGTCTATCAAGCAGTGGACAGGATGATACCATGTTTTCCTCTGAAAGTGATATAAGTGACGATAGAGAAGATTCGAAAGATACGGAAAATGTAGAAAATGAAAGTGAACAATATGACATATTTCGAACCAATAATAAAAAAAACAAAAGGAAACTTTTACTTTTTGTTTTAACAAAAAATCATATATATATTTTTAAATGTCGGTTTAAATACTGGCTATTTTTGAGCCCATTTTCACAAGAAGAAAAAGAAGACATCTTTTTATATGTCGAATCCAGTTTAGACAGTGATGCCGGAAAAACAAAAATGTTGTTAAATGAAAAAATATATTTAAATAATTTTTTAGGTTTAACTGTTGGAACAATAGATAGAGAAAATATTAGTTTTGTTCGAAATTGTGCTATAAGAAACACTATGAAATACATTAACAGAAGTAATAACACAGATTGTACAAATGAAGAAATTATTTCTACTGTAAATGAAAGCACAAATGAAAGTACAAGTAAAAGTACAACAATATACAGTACACTACATGAAGAAAAGAAAACGAACACAGACACGAACACGAACACGAACACAAGTATAGACGAGGTTGAAAAAAGAAATGTAGAAAAACGAGACGAATATAACGAACAACGGAAAAGAGAAATTGCAAATAAATGCTTTTTACAGATTCAAAATAAATACAATATTGAACAATTATGTAAACTCCAATTTCAGAATAGTTGTGAACCTATTGTTTCGTTATTATTCAAAATTTATAAATCGGAAGATTATTTCCGACAAAAAAATATTAAGATAGTTTTGTTTGACGATTATACAAGAGAGCTGTGGAAACGCTATATCGCACAAGTTCTCAATGTTCTTATCACCTCTTCGTATGTTTAAAATTCTATTTATACATTCTTTATTTATGTTTCACATTTATTTTATTCATTTCTTTAAAATTTGTTTTATTCATTTCTTTATAATTTTATTCATTTATTTAAAATTTGTTCTATTACTTTTTTAAAAATACGTTTTATTCCATTCTTTAAAATTTGTTTTATTCATTTTTTTAAAATTTATTTTATTCATTTCTCTAAATACACTTTTTTTACTTTTCTTATTTCTTTCTTATTTTATTTTCTTTTTTTTTACAGCGAATGGAAGAGAAAATGGCAGCCAAGTGATAAAAAGTGAATATGTATTATTTGCGTAAATAACTAACACCCTGATTTTTTTTTCATTGTCTTAGTTTTGTTCTAAAGCAAGTCGGTATTACATTTACAATACTTCTTCTTGTTTTTTTTTAAATGAACTCTTTTCCTTTCGTGAGTTACCGTTTACCCTTTTAGCTTTAAAATATGTCTTAATTGTTTTTTTTGTTTTTTTTTCTAATTAAGAAAGTACAGAAATAAAAGTATTCTACGAAAATTATTATTGACTAAAAAAATTAGTTGTGGCTTACAATTATACAAGCAAAAAATGCCAAAATTGAAATTAAGATAAAACAGTGAAGGAAGTGCATCATAAGAAAAATGAAGCAAATTGAACTTAGCATATCGGCATATCTGTCAAAGTAGTATTATACCACTGAAGATATAATGAATTAAGTAAAAAACAAAATGCCATTACTGACATCTGTGCGGAAAGCAAGCAAAAGGAACTATGAACAAATAGAAAAATATACGAATGTATAAATAGTTTAAAACATCGATACATCAATACTGCTGTGGAATTATAAGGATCAAAATAAAAAAGGTTGGGTATATGTATATATATATATATATGTACTCTCTTGATGAGCCAAGGCCTAACGAAAGAGTGTTCTCATAACGAGGAAAACAAGAAACGGTGAAGAAGATATAATAAAATGAAAAAAAAAAAGGGGTAAAAAAATTAAAAAAATGAAAAAAAAAAAAAAATGAGCCAATACTAATATTCTGCAAATTAACAAGCGCGCCTTAAAAATAAGAATAAAGAAGATGAAATATCGAACAGTGCAAAAATATTTTTAATAAAAGAATGGGAATATAATAGAAAACAGAAAATACAACAATAAGGAAAATGATAAAAACATTTAAAATTATTTATATAGAAATGATATAAAAATATATACAAATGTAAATATATAGAGATATATCAGAAACACCACATTTTATTACAACATATATATATATATATATATATATATATATATATATTGCATATTTTGCACATGTCATATGTCAATCTACTGAATTCATGTTTTTTAAAGTATTACGCAGTTTAATCAGCTCTTCGTTATTATCATTTATTAATGCCGACAATTCGAGTTGTTCTGTGTTTAAAAGTATTAATTCTTGCCCCAACATTCGCACTACTTTATCTGTTACTTTTGCTGCAGTTTCAAGTGCCTCATTTTCATATGATTCACATACTTCCTTTGACATTTTTTCAAATAACGAGTGCACCACCTTATTTTGCAAAGCATGTTTACACTCATTATTACTACTAGGCATTTGTAAAAGGAACTGCAAAGGTGTACATTTCGAAAATTCATTTGAAATTGAAGAATGTGCTAGATTTACTTTATTCTGAGGATTCATTTCAATAACTTTATGATGATCTGCTTGTAAGCTAACTAATTGATCACATATAAATTTACTGTATACATTTCTATCACACCATATTGTTATACATCTAAAAAATTTGGAAACAATTTCCTTATTTTTTTCACGTTCACAAATATACTTAATCACTGGAATTACAAAATTCGTTAACCCGCTTTTTGCTATATGTATAAATGTTTCCATATTATTTCTGTATTTATGTCGTAATTCCTGAATCAAATGATTATAAACATAAAAAATAGCAATTTTAGAAGTCATAGATACTTCGTTTTCAAAAAATACATTTTTCATTGTTAAAAATAACGGCTCCGGTGGATCAATAAAATGTTTTACATAACTACACACCTTTTCTATCTCCACTTGAAACGTGTTAAGAACTTTTAACGATTCTTCTATTTGAGTTTTTGGAAACAGATTCTCATTATAGTCAACAAAAATATTGTCTCCTTTCCGTTTCCCCTTTATTACATCATATTCAACCAAATTACTACTACCATGTAATTCGTTTGTCAAACGTGATTCATTAAAAGAATTGTAATCATTTGGGCCACTTCTTATGGTGTGAGGTTTTGTATTCTGGATGAATCCGACTCCTGATGTGTTCATTCCCATGTGTTTCACAACAGGGTGTATATCGGAATTGGAATTGTCATAATCTTTGTGTTCCAAAGGTTTCTCATTAAACGAATTACGTTCATCTATCACTTGTTTATCGTTCTTTTTACTATACATGTTGCTATCATCTACATCTCCAAAAAGATCTTCATCGTTCCAACCCGTACTATTTCTTAAAAAATCAGTTTCCTCTTCATTCACTACAGCTTCGTCTAACCATTCATTACCTTCACTATTAAGCAAAACGTCACTAGAAGGGTTTCCACTTTTTAGATTCATGTAGTTATACTTATCTCCACTATGACCTAAACTCATGTTCCCTTTTTGCATATAACTATCCTTTATTTTTAAATTCGAGCCTTCTGCATCTAACATGTTCTTTTGTATGTGGGGCCACGTTGTGTTATAGGAATTGTTATAATGCAAAGCCTTTTTATTTTGCGGAATCCCTTTATTGTTATCTAACGATAACTGTATCGAATCATCATTTAAGCGGTCTTTATTATACAGGGGGTATGCTTGATGGGTCGTATTATTGATTCCACTCATTCCACGTACTGTACCATAACTGACATTCCTATTATTTTTATAATTAATATAATCAACAGTAGTTTCTCGATTCGAACCATTCTCATCTTCATGTTCATTATCTATAGAGGAGGCATCCTCGAATTCATCTCCAAAACTATTACTGTTTTTATTATAAAATGAATTTGAAGAATCTTCTTTCTGTTTTCCAAATATTCTTTTTCTACTGTCTCTATCACTTTGCCTGGTAGATTCATCTCTTCTCTCTTCACTGTTCTTATTTGTATCCATATATTTTAACAAGTTCCTTTTCAACTCATTAAATTCTGCACTATGTTTTTCTTCACCTGTTTCATTTCCACATTCTACAGGTAAATGTTCTTGTTCATAAGGATTAATCATATATCCTCCTTGAACGTCTCTACTGCTCCTGCTACTTCTGCTACTCACATAATCAGTTCTATTACCTCTACGCGACTTCTCTCTTGAACCATACACGTGACAATGTTCATTCGAAGAAATTACTTGGGAGTGTGGATGGGAGCGTTCATGAGAATTACTTGTATGAGTATTTCTATGTCGTTTGTAATATACACTATTAGTCACATATTCTCCACTATTCTTATAAAGTCCCTTATCATGATGATATAATGAATTTTTTTTTTGAATTGGATTACTGTTCTTATATATTTTTTTTATTGAATCAATATTCGAATATCTTACGTTATTATTACTAGTATTTTCTGAGGTATCATATTGTGATACCATGTACTCTCTCGAGTTCTTTCTCTTTTCTACGTCATAAGATTCTGTTTCATCAAAACAGAAATTAACACTATTTTTTCCATGTCGAAATGAATTGCCTTCTTCCTTCGAATAAAACGTTTTGTTATTATTTTGATATGATATTTGTTTCTTCATAACAAACTCCTTGTAATTATTATCATTGTTGTATGAGTCATTTATAAAGCGATTCTCATTTCGCTTACCCACTTCATCTACTTGTTTTCTTTCATTCTTCCTTTTATTATCATTCCAATTATTATTCGGGTACTTCATCGGTGGTATAGAAATATGGACTCAATGATAAAAACAATAACAAAAAAATAATAAAAAAAAATTGTTTTCTTCACAAATTTATAATGAAGATTTCGTGATATCTTTTTTTCTCATAATGATTAATGACAGAAGCTGATCAATGAAACTTCTGCATACCATATATGAAAAAACATCTTTTTTTTTTATCCAATTCTTTTTTTTTTGTGTGACGGGAGAAATTCTTTACAATGGAGTGTGTTTGTCCTAATTGTACCCTTCTTAAAAATTGAATCATTTTACTTTCTTATTTTCTACTTTTTCAATAAAATAATATAGTACGTGTATATAATGTAGGTATATATTTTCTATTTATTATAAACGATAGAGAAAGACCATCTGCTTCTCACCGTTTAACTGTTTACACATAATGAACCCTATAAGCAGAACAAAATAATACGTAAGCGATGGATGTTTTAACTGACAAAATTCAAATTCAATTAATACGTAATAAAAGATTCGTAGCAGTTTGGAAAAAAGATATCTTTGCGTTGCATGAGAAACATGCATAGCCCTACGCAAGATGAGGTTTCTTTTAAGTTCATCAAAAATTGTTTAGTCTCAATATAAACTCATTTTTCTTTTTCCCAAATACCAATTTTACTTTTTTCTTTTGAACGACCTGCTCGAGTTTAATTTCTTTTTTCAAACAATGGTTTTTTTTTTGGTTTTTTTTTTTAAGGGAGAATGAGCAATGAGCAAAGTAAAGCGGGATTACATTTTTTTTTTTTTCCATGTTATGATATTTTTTTACGACAAAGATAAAGTTCAGTTATAACTTTTTATTTATCTCAAATGTTGATCTGAAATGTTAACTGTTAATGAAGTTTGATTGTTTAATTTTTCCATTTGCGTTTTTTTTTTCTTTTTTATTTTTTTATGTTGAGACAAGTTGAAAACAATAATTCTTAAATGAAATGTCAAAGTAGTCTCGCTTCTGTGAGAATTGATATATGAAATGAAAAAAGGTTCGTTTTTATGTAAAACTTTTATATGTGTTAGAAGCTTTATATGTATGTTATATTTAAACAGTCGTTTACTTATTTGAGAAACCTTTGACTTCATGCACTCACGTTATACATATATACATATATATTATATATATATATATATTTATATAATATACATTATATAACGTTCCAAGTGCATTGGAGGTTAATGATAGTTTAACTGTTTTGTAATTTTTTTGTTATAATTCCCGTTTCTCCTTCTTAATATTTGTTAAAGTTTTCTTTTATATTTTTTAATTGTAAGCGGTGGTTATATATTTTTTATTTTTTTTTCTCATCGTTTATTTTTGATAGGTAACATGCGGTACAAACAAATTAAAACAGTAGTATAATATGTAAAAGATTAAAAATAAAATATAAAAATGAATTGTCCATAAACACTTTATTGGTGTTTCGTAATATGTTCATTTCTTATCTCGTTCAGATTACAGAATAAAAAAAATATTCAATATGAGAAACGAATTTTGCGTTTCTTATATTTGTAGTTAAATTTGTAAATGTGTCATATTATCCTTTTATATCTTCATTTACAATCGTTTTTACAATTGTTATATAGTAGTTCATTTTATAAAATACTCATATATTTATAGTTAGTTGGCTGATAATAACGGCTGCTTGTGATATTCATAAAGGTTATGTGTGAACGTATTTATGGTTTGCCCTTGCCCGTGCTCTCCCAAAAAATAAAAAATAATATGAACACATAATACATTTGTGCATTTATATTGATAATTCCATTTTTAGGAAATAATTGCATTTTAATAGAATATATTCACAGACATAACATTAGCTGAATGGATTCTTTACGAAAAATATGTAACGCAGTATAAGAAAAAATCAGACACGGATGCACTCTTTTTTCTACGCTCTAAAAAAAAAAAATTTAAGGTTTACTTATATCGGAAACATGCTGTATATGAACATGTTGAATAAAACACAGGCCGTTGATATACTGAACAGATGGTTGTTTTTTACATAGGATTAGAATGCTGAACTGGAAAATGAAATATGTGTAAAGGGAGTGGGACCTTATTAAAAAGATTTTTCTTCTTGCTTTTCTTTATTCGTGTTATCACCATTTGACTAAAGAATATGTAATGTTGAATGTGTCGTTTCATATTTTTCACTCAAAATTAAACGTTGCAAAAGGGAAACATAGAAATAAACAAGGTAAACCACGGCTCTTTTTTTCCCTATTCTTTTTTATATATAAGTGAATATAGCCAGTTGTACTCTTGTATACATATATATATACATATATGTATTTATTTATTTTCTTTATTATTTGAATGCGCATTAAAATATCTCTTTAAAGAATTTTCTTTTGTGAACTGGTAGGCAATATTTAGGCAGCGACTATAAATAATATATTGTAGTAAATGTCAGTACAAAAAACATAATTTAATTTACCAAAGTTACATAGGCAACAGTCATAAAAACACATGTCATTTATCATTATCGCATCATTATTACAAACTAGGGAGATCCCCGCTGCCAGGTCTCCATTGTTATTCAAAAGACACAATGTTCTGTTTTTTCTTGATCATAAATAATTATTTATGTTCACATTATATCTAGAATTATATATGTATTAATATCTCAAAAATACCAATGTTCTTTTAAAGTCTACAATAAATAAAAGTAAACTAAAATCATTGAAAACCGATTGCGTATTATATTTGTTTATATGTAAAATATAAGGAGAGTAGAAAAAAAAATTAATAAATAGTACCTTTTCTTTTATTTCTTCTTTTTTATATTACTAAATCCTTATAAGTGAAAAGAAATGAAAGTAAATCATAAGCATTGAAAACCTATTGTGTACTATATTTTTTTATATGTAAAATATAAGGAGAGTAAAAAAAAAAAAATAATAAATAGTACCTTTTCTTTTATTTCTTCTTTTTTATATTACTAAATCCTTATAAGTGAAAAGAAATGAAAACCGCATAATACAAATCCCCTAAATTTCAAATACAAACATATTTCATATGTTTCTTTTTATTTCGTACATTCATAAATCACCATGTTATAGAATCAAAAACACCTTCATTTGGATCAGCATATAAAATTTACTCATAAATTAAAATAAATTAGATATACATATATAATATTTTTTTACGTTATATTTCTATTAAATGATGATAGAGTAGATACAAGAAGAAACAAAACGTTTTAATTCAATTACTTTTTAAAACAAACACATAGTTTACATTTGGAACATATATTTTTTGGTGAATGCCTTTAAAAAAAAATATTATATCAAATTTCATTTTACTAAGTTATACTTTTATTTCTTCAATAGTTGACATACATTACGCTTCCACCCTCCTAGCAAAAAAAAGTTCCATATTCTGTAAGAGTTTATCTCTCGTTACTATCGTTATTAGCATCGATTACAAAACAACAGGAATTTTTTTTCCTTTTGAGAATGTGGTGTAAACTTTTTTTTATTTTTTAAACTGAGATATAGGAGAAAAAGTTCACGCTGAACGCTCTTTGTTTCTATTTTATTTTTATTTTTTTTTTTTTTTTGTACGTTATTACTTGCCATATATACATGCATATGCTGTGCATCACGTTCACATTTACATATATTTAAATTATATGTATACATCCTTATAAATTTTTTATCTTCTCATAATAAATTATATATAATCATCCTGAATAAAATATAGAATAATAATATAATATACCTGTACCATATATATTTATCCCTTTCATTTTTGCATTTTTTCTTTTTATTTCACTTCCATTAATATCTTCGCGTTTCTTGTTTTTTCCATTTATTCTTTTTTTTTTTTTTTTTTTTACATTTATATTTTCATTTTCATTTTTGTTTTTCTTTTATGTTTTTTTCATTTTTTTCTTTTTTTTTCTTTTTTTTTCGTTTTTTTTTCTTTTTTTTATTTTTTTTGTTTTTTTTTTTGTTTCTTTTTGTTCTTTTATTTTTAACACTATAATCGTTCTTCACAAAAACGTAGAGCTATGATATATTATGTGAGGTATAACGAAACGTACTTGTTTTGTTTAATACTGGTTAATGAAACAGAATGAGTTGTTACTGACAATTCCAGCTTATGGATTTGTTTTTCTTTTTATTTGCTATCATGTTATATTTTATTTATGATCTGATTTTGAATATTTTAATACGGAATTCTTAGTCGCATGTTTTGCACAAAATTTTAGGCTGGACTTTCTTTCACTTTTATTTTATTTGATTTTTTTTTTCATGCACACTTTTTCTTCGACTTGCGTTTCTCTTTTTTTTTCTTCGCTACTTCATTCTAACATAAAATAATAATGTTGTTTGCCGTTCACGTGGAAACACATTTGTATTCTATAGCATATATATTTTATTCCCCTTTTATTATTTTTTTTCGTGAACAGGTTTTATTTTAATCGGTTTGCACTTTCGTTTCACGTTAGCAATAGTTTCATTTTTTCAAACTAAACTATTACTGTGCTCAAGTGTCAAACGCTTTGATTTACTACCCTTTAGAGGCAAACAAAATATTAACATATGTGACCTCCGTGGAAGGGCAGTACAGAGATTATCATATTTCTAAAAAAGGAAAAATAATTCGAGGAATAGAACGAACAGTAGGCAAAAAAGTTTGTACATTATTGGTATGAAAATAGAAGAGTATGTATTCTTCTAAATTATCCATTTTCATTTTGCAATATGGCGAGAAGAGGAAAGAAGAACGATTTATCTTTGAAAAGAAAGAAGCCGTTGGAGGATTCCAGCGATCAAAGTAGTGCTATCGGAGAGGCCGATTTTAAAGAAGTTTTCCTTGTGGAAAAAATCATTAGTGCTAAGTTTAAAGATGGTGTGGACTTAAATAAAAAAAACAAAAAACAGATAACTTTACATGACTTTCAATTTTTTATTAAATGGAAAGGCTATGACGATGATCAGAACAGTTGGGAACCATTTGAAAATTTATGTTCTGATTTAAGTGGAAGAGCTGCAAAAGTAGCTAATAGGTTGTTAAAAAGAAAAATATTGAAATAACTTTTAATGGAAACGTACCATTACCTAAACGTAAAGGAAGTTCACATTGGAAAAAAGGAAAAGTAAAATCTAGTAATACCAGTGGCAGTATCAATAGTAGCGATGATACTAATGAATTTACTAACGAAAAAGTGAGGCAAAAGAAAAACCATTCACCAAGTAACTGTTCTAGAAGCTCACCTTTTGAGCAAACGGATATAGAACCTGAAGATAAAGGAAAAAAGAGGGGGGGCAGAAAAGGAAAAAGAAAGGAACAGGGACAAGTACAAGGACAAGTACAAGGACAAGGACAAGGACAAGTACAAGGACAAGTACAAGGACAAGTACAAGGACAAGTACAAGGACAAGTACAAGGACAAGTACAAGGACAAGTACAAGGACAAGTACAAGGACAAGTACAAGGACAAGTACAAGGACAAGTACAAGGACAAGTACAAGGACAAGTACAAGGACAAGTACAAGGACAAGTACAAGGACAAGTACAAGAACAGGGGCAAGGACAGGTACAAAAACAAGGACAAAAATATGGGCAAAAACATGGACAAAAACAAAAACAAGGACAAGAGAAATTGAAAGGGAGATGGAGAGGAAAGGAGACTAGTTCTATGCAGGTTTCATATGGAAGAAGTAATATTTCGTTTGAAGACAGTAATACCTTTGAAAACAAAGACAAAGCGAGAGATGTTGTAAAGAAAAATCAGCGATCTTCTTCAGTGTTTTCTTATTCTTCATTATATAGGAAACGTATTAACAAACAAATGGAGGAACAAATTAGAAAGTGCTCATCCGAAGAAGAAGACGAAGAATATGGAACCGATACATCAGAGGTTACCTTTAATAGAAGAAAGGAAGAGTATAAAACAAACATACAGACAAATAGATTGTTTAGTGAAGAGTCGAGTGAAAAAGAAAGTTCCGATAAAAGAAAAATCAGTTCACAATTTAGTAGTGAACCATCGGAAATTGAACGTATGTTTAATACTGCACAGTGCTTGTCGAAAGGAAAACACAAAAAGGAAATTTACCCCTTCAGTGGCATGAAATCGATAGAAACCGAAATACGCAATGAGGATGTCCATATTCTAAATGATACTTATGTAAGGAAGGTAAATAGACAAGCACATGTGGAGCAAAAATGTGACGCCATCAATGGATCTGTTGACAAAGAAAAAACGCAACAACATCGATTAAATGAATATAAGACTAATGAAACAAATGAAACCGACAGTGTCTATGTCATAAATGCTGAACAAATGCGAAACAATGTTGACACATATGTAGGAGATGCAAGCTGGACAATGAATCAAAATAAATACCTGGACAAACAAATGCAAAACATTTACAAATCGACAACAAATGAAGACAAACAAGAGGAAGAATCAAAAAGTGAAGACAATGAAAATGTAAAAGAAAACAAAAAATTGAATAAAACCAATTATTTCGATAACATGACACATGCTAAAACAACAACAACGATACAAAAGTCATGTGGACCATTGTCTCAAGGGAAACACAGCTTATCTGTGGATACTAATTTGAATAAGAGAAAAATAAAAGTGCCCAATAAAGAAATAAATAAAGGGATAAAGAAGAAACCCCCTTTTAACGAGAGACTAAATAAATTTATAAAGAAATCGAAATGTGTGAAGCCCGTAAATTCGGAAACACCTATGCAAAACATTTTTTTATTAAATTTGGATGATTATGAACTGAAAGCCAATGAGCATAAACAGGGAAACATCTCTGAAAAAGAAAAAAAAATGAAAACGAAGCAAGGTCCCAGTGGTACTGTATACAATGAGATAACGAACTATCCCAATTCACAAAGTGATAGCATTTCGGAGTTATTTGAGGAAAGAAAGTCAATCACACATATAAAGGAAAGGCAAATAAATAAAACAACGGAAACACAAACAGTAGAAGAAGAAGAAGAAGAAGAAGAAGAAGAAGACAGAGAAGAAAGAGGAGGAGTAGGAAAAGGGAAAGAAAAGGGAAAAGAAAAAGGAAAAGAAAAAGGAAAAGAGAAAGAAAAAGAAAAAGAAGCAAAAGAAAATAAAGAAGAAGAAGAAGAAGAAGAAGAAAAAGAACAATTTGTGCAAGATAAAAGAAATGCATTAAATACTTCTGGAAGTGCCCATTCTTTTGAAGACATAGCAAACTACATTGTATGGGATGGAGAAAATCATCAGAAAACGAAAGATATGGAACACGGACATGCATTTCTATATAAGTCGAAATTATTAAGCACAAATGAAAAGGACATTATTGTGCAAAACGAAAGAAAAGAACAAAATGCATTACACACAGAAAATATCAATGATCAGGAGTACGAAAAAGAAAAGACCACTGAGAAATGTCCACTTCCTGTAGGTGAACACATACAAACAGATACCAACTCCTTTAGTGTCAAAAATTTTAAAAGTTCTGTTCAGGCGATTCACAAACGAGAGATGGTAAATGAACACAGTAAAAGACATTTGGAGCTTAGTTGTGAGGAGGAAATACAAGGAAGAAAGAAAAAGAAAACAACAGATACAAGTTACAAAGATAAAAACAACAATATAATTGAGCAAAAGGGGTTCCCCGTCAAAGACATTTGTCAAAACAATGAAAAAAATATGCATTTAGAGAAAGTAGATATATCAGGAAAACGTCACGACATTGGTTTTGATCATAAAAAAAAAGAAACAGTACTGACAGTAATTTGAAAAAAAACAAAATGGTTCATGTTGGAACTTTCCAAATGAACTGTATCCCAAATAACAGGTTTAGCGCCATTGATACGGATAATAGAAATGAATTTACTTATAATAAAAGAGTGACGGAACGGGATGCGGAGCATAATATGGATATCACAAACAACAAATGTAATACATCATTAAGTACTCTTTCAAAAAAATCGTCGAAAAGAAGGGAAAAAGAAAATGAAACAACTGCAGTATGTTTAATAAAAACTAATGAAAAAAAAGGTATAAACACGTTTTTTGATAAAGCAACATTGTTTTCAGTAAATAATTTACAAGGCTTTGTTAGAGACAACATATATGAGTCGGAAAACAAACACGCAGATATTAGCGAAAAAGGAGGAAAAAAATAGGACTACAAAAAGAAGGAGTGACGCGTGCATCTGATGAAAAGTCTGCTCTCATTTCTATAAACAAATTAGTAAGTAAAAATACTGTTGGGAAATCCAGTGTGATGCATGAGAATTCTCACACACAAAGCGTTGTTAACTCGAAGAACAATAAGCGGCTTAGGGCATATGAAGAGGAGGAAGAAAAACGTGAAGCAAGAGACAAAAAATTTAAAAAACAGAAAGATGGAAACACTATAAAAAACGACGCATTTAAAAATGATTACAGGAGCCATTTAAAAAAAATACCAATGTTGCAGATGCTTTTAAAAAAATTGAAAAACCGAAAAAGGATTCGCTAAAAAAGGATTCGCTAAAAAGGGATTTGCTAAAAAAGGATTTGCTAAAAAAGGATTCGCTAAAAAAGGATTTGCTAAAAAAGGATTCGCTAAAAAAGAATTTGCTAAAAAAGGATTCGTTAAAAAATGATGAGAGGTTTGCAGATCCAGATATGTGTAATATTATTACGGATGACGAAGATGAATGTGCAAGTGAGCATGTTAGTGAAGATGGGGAAGATTATTTTATTAAAAGTATTAAACAAGACAAACATGAGATACACTCCGGTGGAATGGAACATAATATCTATGACACCAGAAGAGCTATTTTACATAAATGCATATCAAATAATGTGAACAGTTTAGTAAAAAATTTAAAAAAAATAGATGTATGCAAAGAAATCGACGATACTTGGAAAAACCAGTTATTAGAGGCATATGGAAATGTAGTAGAAAATATAGGTTTAATACGACATGATAACATAAACATGTATGTACATAATCATTGTAGTATGATAAACCATTTATTAGATATGTACGATACTGATAAAACAATCACGAATGTGTTGAAGGACACAAAAGAAACAGCGTTTCATAGAAGGTCCATTTATTTTTATAAAGAATTGTGGAATACAACTGCAAGAATAAATCATTTTTTTAAAAAGAAACTTTCGACCATTAATGAAAAACCAAAAAGCTTGTGTATGTTTCCAAAATATATAATTAAAAGAGAAATGCTAATTGCCATCACACAACGAAAAAATCAAAATCTTAAGAAAAATATCAAACATGTTGAAAACAAAGCCATTGAATACAATGATTGTAGTGATAAGACAACTCCTAACCTGTGTTTTAAAAATAAGGAGGAACGACTTCCGGATAAACAAAAACCCTTAGATGGTGGTGAAAATGATACGCACACTGTTCTTACTTCTCAAGATAAAAAACCTTTAGATAAAATGGAAGCAGTTGTAAATATTATACGAAGTACAACCTTGCTAGAGAGTATTTTAAAAAGATTGCAAAAAAGGAACATTTCGAAATTGCTAAAACGAAAACCCCCCCCCAAAAAAAAAGGAAAAGTCAAAAAGAAAAAAAAAAACGTCTTCCAAGCATCCGTGTTGATGAATGTACAACCGCATGTTTTTCATAAAATGAACAAACAGAAAGGATTTTCAAATAAAGTTTCATATAAGCGGGAAATAATGAAAAAAACGAAACATGCTTTACAAAAAAGAATGAAAATTCGGAAAAAGGAACAACCAGCAAAAGAGATAGGGAAAGAGAACGAGAAAGAGAAACAGAAAGAGATAGAGAAAGTGAAAAAGAAAGAGACAGAGAAAATGACAGAGAAAGAGAAACAGAAAGAGAAACAGAAAGAGACAGAGAAAATGAAAAAGAAAGAGATAGAGAAAGTGACAGAGAAAGTGAAAAAGAAAGAAACAGAGAAAGTGAAAAAGAAAGAAACAGAGAAAGTGAAAAAGAAAGAGAAAGAGAAAGAGAAAAAGAAAGATAAAGAAAAAAGAAAAAGAAAGATAAAGAAAAAGAAAAAAAGAAAATAAAGAAAAAAGAAGGGAATAAAAAAATGAATCACGAAATGAATAAAAAAAAAGTAAAAAAAAGGATGAAGAAAAACATAAAGACATCAGTATAGAAACAGATTCAGAAAATGATAGAGAAAAAAATTGAAAAAAAATGTGAAAGGAAAAAACGAAGGAAAGAAGGAAGAACGAAACAATTTTATTATAAGTCAATATAACGAAAATAGTGCACAAAGTAAGAACAATAAGCGAATCAATTATAGTCTCATTAGTCAAAATACACAGCTAAACGAGAGTAAAAACCATAGTAAATATAATAGAAGTAACAATAGTAATGCATCGAATAAGTGTTGTAGGCAGAATAAACAAATACGAATGATGAATGCTTTCGATTTTGATAAATTGAATTATATTTTGCAGACTTTTTCGAAGAAAAAGGATAACAAAGCTATTCTGAGCAGCTGTGAGTCAAAGGAAAAGAAAGTAGGTGGGGTAGAAGCAGAGACACATAATAGCCCAATGAGAATGCTGAAAGGAATATTTTCTTACTTCGGTAATATAAATGGATGGGTAAAGGAACACGACCATAAAAATACAGAAAAAAACGTTCAATGTGATCAAAACAAAAGTCTGAAAAACTCAAAACACAATGATTCGTGTAGTAAAGAAAGTCCAGTATGTTCCAATTTGTATACGTCATATAAAGTGCATAAGCAGAATGAACAGGGGATTCTCAGAAAGGAAGCTGGAGAAATGGGAAAAGATACAGAAGTAGATGAGAGAGAGAAAACGTTTCAAAAAAAAAATGTCGAAAATGACACATACATGGGGAATCTGAAAGCAATGAATACGAATACGTATAATGGCGCTGGTACGACTATTACTGACAAGAAAGGGGAAATAAAGAAATGTCAGGAAAAGACAGGCGAGAATGTGGTTGAAGTAACTGAACAAGAGAAAAAAACAGAAACAAAAAACAAAATAGAAGAAGAATTAAGAAGAAAAGGAAGAGGAAAAGAAAGAGAAAAAGAAAGTGAATTAGAGAAAGAAGAAGAAGACGGAGAGGAAAAAATGAAAGAATATGAAGAGAAAAATGAAACGAAATCAGATAAGAAAGAGAAAGAAATGAATAAAGACGAAAACATCCAAAAGGCAAATTATGAAACAGATAAAAACGAAAAAAGCAAAAAAACAGAGATAGAAATAAATAGAGAAAAGGAAGAAGAGGAAAAAGAGAATTGGGAGGTAGATGAAATTGATGAGACTCAAGAAGAAGATGATGATGATGATGAAGATGATGATGAAGATGATGATGATGGTGATGATGATGATGATGATGGTGATGATGATGATGATGATGATGATGGTGATGATGAAGCAGAAGCAGAAGAAACAGGAGACGAAAAAGGAGGTACAAAAAATGGAGGTACAGAAGATGGAAGAGCATCAAAGAAAATGAAGAAGAGGAAAAGGAATCAATGGATAAGAAGAAAAAGAGAAACGAGGGAAAGACAGAAGAAGAAAAAGAAGAAGAAGAAGAAGAAAAAGAAGAAGAAGAAGAAGAAGATGATGATGATGATGATGAAGATGATG
>LSRZ01000035.1:33998-50695 GCA_001625125.1 Haemoproteus tartakovskyi | reverse complement strand
AAGATATTCTGTCAGTTGCTTAAAAACAAAAAACATAAAAGCAGTTACTACTGACACTAGAAATATTTAAAAAAAAATATGAATATATTAGTGGGTCAATTTTTATTCATTTTTTTTTTTTTTTTTTTTCATTTAATTATTTTTGTGCAACTGAACAAATTTTTTTTTTTTATAATTTATATTTATATTTTTATATATAGGCGCGTACGACATAGTTAAAATAACAAAATATTATATTTTTTAGTTTGCCGTTTGGATGAAGTAACATCTATCTCACAGCTCTCGTTTTCTTTTGATTCGTTCAGTTCATTTCAACAGATTAAGAAAAAAAAAAAAAAAATACCAATTGTGGAATTTTTGAATTTTTGAAAGCCGTACATTTTGAGTGAATTCATAAAGTGCATTTTTTTCCCATTCAAAACCGAAAACAAGAAGAATATAGGAAAAGTACCTTTTTATGGTTGCAGAAAAATGCTATTTGCAAGATGCGAATGAGCACCTTTTTACACGTTTTACATCTCTTTTTTTCTTGCCTTTTAATTGTTGTTGAACAACAAATCTAATCCATGTATATATAATAAACCCGTGTCAATACACAAAGCAACATAAGTACAAATATATCGTTTCTTTTTTGTTTCTCCTTACACTGTAATTCCAAAGCAAATAAAAATAAGTTGAACAAGCGAGTTGAACAAGCAAGTTGAACAAGCAAGTTGAACACACACTAATACACAATGTTTAAGAAACAAGGAGACCAAACAAAAGTATGCCAAAAAAACTAATTACCACGGATTGTTCGTTCAGTTTCCCAAAAAAAAAAAAAAAAAAATAAAGAAATTAGTGACGCCAAATATGATACCAAGAAAATTATGTCACAATGATGCAAACCGTCTAGAATTATGCATTTTTTTATTTATGAAACTAGTAGTTCAGTGTAAAAGTTTCTGTAATGACATGATTAAAACATATTCTTCAAAATAATGCTTCTTCTATTTCCTTTCAAGAAGAAATAACACATTTTTTTAAAAATGCAACACTTATAAAGTGCTAATTGTTACGAAAAACAGATATGCAAAATAACAGTAAAGTGTTTAATAATTTAAAAATATAAAACCTCCATAAATAGTTCCCGATAAGAACATAGTTCTGTTTCGCGGTTTTCATGATTTATACCTTATCAGTAATATGTATCATTAATACATGATTTTATAAGAAATTGTGCAACAGTTATTTTTTTTTCAAACAGTCACTCTGTATGATACCTATAATGACGTGTCTATATATTCCCAATACATATAATATATATATATACAAAGAGTTGGTGATGTTTATACTACCTTAGTCTCCATGTTTCTCCTTTCTCCATACTTTCATATTTTGAGTAGGGTCGAAAGGAAATATTTCTATAGGAAAAAGCGAATTGGTAAGGTTAACAAAATCTTGGGGTAACAACTGTTGCGGCCTACTGTTAGCAAATTGTGTCGGTATCTGTTTTGTATGCGACTTTTGAATTAACTGTTTTAGACTGGTTTTCAACATTTTTCTTTTTTGCTGAAAAGCACTTTTTAAAATTTGTTTTAAATATAATAAATTACAATTCCACGATTTTTTTTGTCGAAACATAAGTTTCATAACTGCTGCTTCTACTTTTGGGACTGGATAAAATGCTTTGCTTGGAATTTTAAAAAGTAAATATGCCCGAGTATATAAATGGAAAAGAATAGTTAAAATTGAATACTGCTTTGTGTTGGGCTTTGCTACAATTCTTTTTCCTACTTCATATTGTATAGTAACAATTGCTTGTTCTATATAAGTTGAAAAATCTAATAGACAAAACAATATTTGAGTTGTTATATAAAAAGGTAAATTCCCCACAACGGTTAATTTCGTGTTTTTATTTATTGACAACTCTTTATAATTAATTTGTAAAACATCATCATGTATAAAATCTAAATTCGGAATAGTTCTACTAATTATAGATAAGGCCCTTCCGTCAATTTCCACTCCTGTCATGTTGTGATATTTTCGGTACAGATATTTTGTCAACTGTCCTAAGCCACATCCCAATTCTATTACACCCCTTCCTCCATCACGCACACTTTCCAGTTGTCTTTCTTCCTCTACCTTTTTGTCTCCTTTCTTTGTCTGCATGTTTGTTTCCTTTTGCATCTCCACATTTGTTTCCAGAATTGTCTCTCCCCGTCCCACTTTTGTGTTGTCTATCAGTCCATCTTTATCATTTCGTTCTTTTCGCTCTTTGATTTGTTTCTTTGTGCTTTCTTTTTTAACCTTCACCAATGCATCCGAATCTTTTTCAGATTCTATTTTCAATTCCACTGCCTCAACAATTTTTTGTGTAACATTGGGATCCTTCATATAATTTTGTCCTAAACTTTTTTTGGGTTTAAACTCTTTTGCGGGGAGCCATGTCTTTAACTGGTTTTGATTATCTTCGCCCTTTTGTTTTAAAGGAAACACAGAAATGCCTGAAATATTTTGACTCAAATACTTATTTTCGCTGATACCTTTATGTTTTACTTTTTTTCTTTGCTGTTGTTTGCTTTTCGTGACATCTTCGGAAAGCTTTTCCCATTTTTCTTCAGCAGAGTGTCTTAAAATGAATAATTTGCGATACCCATTTTCCGTTTGCCACTTTTTGAATTCCCCTTTGAATTCCTTTTTAACTTGAAAGAGAAAAAATGGGAAACTTTGCCTCTTTCGTGTGGTTCCTTTCGAACCATTATGAATCAAGAGAACTTCATGGAAACATGTTTTTAAACCATTTACATTAGTTTTCCAAAGAAAAAAACATATACACAATGACAGTGTTACCCATAGTTCGTTCATTCATTATTTTACCTTTGTATTTGCTTTTGTAGAACTAAAAATACTAAGTCCATAGAAATTCTAAAAAAAAATGAATAATAATAAATAAACCAGCTGGAGTGAAGTAATACTAACAAAAACTATTTTACGAATATTTAATTTAATACAGCCCTTTGTTTTTCAATCTTAAAAGTTTTTTATTAAAATAACATTACGTTAAATCAACATGCTTTCACTTGGTTTCTCCAACATGTTTTTTTTTTTTTAAAACGTTTCCAAAAAAAAATTATTGAAATCAAGAAATATCTATCTCTAATTTTGCTTACCCTTGATTTTTTTATTGATCAAATGTTTTATATGTAAAACGATTGTTTTCTTTGCTTTTCAAATGTCGAAATATTTGAACAGTATTTTCGTTGCAATTTTGTAAAAAAAAAAAAAAATAAAAACAATAAATAAATAAATAAATAAATAAATAAATAAATAAGATATACATAATGTATATATATATGAACACGCAGAAAAGTAATCAAATTAAATATATATCCTTTGTTTTTTAAAAAATATTATAAAGATCATTTTTTGCGTAGTGACAATTTTTGATTTTTTAAAATGGTTGCATAAAATATTTTTAACATTATACAGATATTATACATATTTTGTTCTTTATACTTGATTCAGCTTTGTTTTTCCCATTTCTTTAGAAATAAAGGACAGAAGCCAAATTATCAGGGAAAGAAGAAAAGTAGAGTTAATTGTCACCATGAATGTAGAAGAGTTGTTGGTTTCGCAAACGGAGACTCCCCAAGCCTTTTCCGTTTTAGATTATGTAAATGAAATGGTTGATAAGAAGAAGAAAGAAAAAGAAAAAAAGAAGAATATTTTAAATGGATGGGAATCTTTAAGAAAAAAAGAAAAAACGGATGAGTTAAAATTGGAGTGGAAATTAATACAGCATGAGAATTTAATGGCAAAAAATGACTATCAAAAAATAAAGAAAGATGAAAAAATGCCGAAATATTTTCAGGTGGCAACATTAGTAAATCGAAGTAACAAAATTGCCGTTGGAGGAGGGAAAGAATCTCAATCTTTACATACCCCAAACAGAAGAAAGAAAAGGACAACATCTACTTTACAGTCGTTTGAAAAAGATGCAGTCATGAAAGATTGGTGTGTTAAAAAGTACACAAAATTACAAGTTGAAAAAAATATTGGAGGGAAGTCTTTTGTGCGGAAACAAAGAAAGAAACTCCTAAAAATGAAAAGTGGAAAAAAACGTTCTATAAACTAATACGTATAAGTAGAAAACATGAGTAACAGATATTCTATTTTAATGGTACAAGAAAAAGGAGGTCAGTAATGGATATATATTTAAATACAAAGGAAAGGAAAAAAAAATAAAAAATAAATGAAAACACACAAAACAAAGACATATAATATGTAGTTACAGTAATGTGCGCAGCAGCAAACATAATGGAAATATATAAAAAAGAAACATAGTGAAATAAATAGAGGCAATAATAAACAATACAAAAAGACGCTCACACAAAAAAAAAAAGAAAAAAAAAAGAGTGGACTAAACATATAGTTTCCAAATTAAAATGACAGTTTTATAAAAGAATTTGTATTAAACATGTTTCTTTTTTTGTTCCTTTTGTTAATCCGACACATAATACAATAATACAAGTGTGAGCAGATTTAAACTAGAAAATAAAAGCCACATAAATTATTAATATTAGCATACTTGAGTTATTTAATAAATGTAAGTTATTTAATATATGTAAGTTATTTCATAAATGTAAGTTATTTAATATATGTAAGTTATTTAATATATGTAAGTTATTTCATAAATGTAAGTTATTTTATAAATATAATAACAGAGATATAGTTTGTTATTATTGGAAAAATGATAATATTGCAGAATGTTAAAACATATTTCAATATATTTTGTGTTGTGTTTTGCTTTGTTTTTTCATATGTGTATCGGAAACTAATGATTATGCTCATGACTATTCCATTAACGATAAAAGATTTTATATATATATATATTTTTTTTTTTGGGGGGGGGGAGGGATATTTTATGTGACGGATATGATAATACATGTTGTCGTTTTTAATGTTTTAGCTTTAAACCAACATTTGTTATTCCAATGAAAAAAAAATAAATATTATAAAATTTTCTAATGTAAACAATTCCATCAAATGCAAAAATAAAATTTTTGCCCCATAATGAACAAAAAGGTTTTAGTAAAACAAAATGAAAGACTATGTAAAGTGGAGTTGGCATCGAAAAGAGTAGAAATAAAGAATAGAAAATAGAACAATATTAAAAGAAGGCTAACCAAATCAAAGAAAGCCATCTACGCAAAAATAATACAAATTAGACACTATACAGTAAATAGATACACACAGAGAGAACAGAAGAAAAAAAAAAAAAAAAAAACCAAGTCATTAGGGAGTTCATGAAATAATAATACATCAAAATCCAATCGAAATCAGTTTTATCGATAGGAGGTTTCTTACATTAAGTGCACAAATGACCTAACTATCATTAGGGAGTTTATGAAATAATTATACATCAAAATCCACTCGGTATCAGTTCCATCCAGAAGAGGTTTATTTCACTGAGTGCACAAATGAAATAAAAAAAAAACAAAAAAATGGAAGTCTCTTTAAGATTAACAGAAACCTATAAAAGAAAGAATTTATAAAAAATACTTTTCATATTGTGACCGGTTTAATCAAGAAAAAAAAAAAAAAAATGAAATATACCCCTAAAAAGATGTAATATTATATGTTTATATGTTTTAGAAATGAAATGATTCAGATGGAATAAGCATGTATTCCAAATGTATCTAAAACTTCCAAAATTATTTGCATAATCTTTTTAGTGTTCAACGGCGGTCTGATAACTGTATTGTAGGAAGCATTCATTTTATTCACATTTTTATCTACATAGGCATATAAGCTTCCTAAAGTTGGAAAATATTTTACATAACTATTTATATTAATAATGAAATCTTTAGAGCATAACAAAATAATATTGTGTGCTAAAAACAATGATTCCAAATAAGTGTTTAGATGTTTTGTACTTTCTATATTTTCATTTATAACATCTGTTATGTTGGCCATGAAATTTTCTATATTTCCTTTCAAATAAGCTTCCGGATGCGTTTCCCTACCAACAGAAGAAAATGAAGGTACACCCCCAGGGGTGCTTGCTCCTAAGTCTGCATCAGCACTGAATGACATGTTTTTCCTACTTTGTGTTTTTTTCTGAAACAAAATAAATGCCTGATTTAATAGGTCATTTACATTTACATGTATATCTTCTGATTGCAATTTCAACCATTCTTCAACTGGCATAACACTTTGAATATGTTGGACAATGAATTTCGTTATTTGCATAAGTAAATATTTCATTTGAAACACATATGAATCCAAAAGACGATGATCCATTTTGTCAGCATCTGTGAAAAATTGTTTGAAAAGGTAAAAGTCCACACTTTTTATTTTCATATGTTGTTCACTGGGTCCTGTATTACTATTTGACGTATCTACTGCATTACGTATATAAGGTTCTCTGATTACTTTTAATGCCGTTTCAACAGGAGTAAATTCATGCATGAAATATCCAAATCTTCGACAACTTTGAACAGTGAGGTTATTGTTCAGATGAATCAAACAAGTAAGGAATTTTTTGACAATGAAATCATAATTAACGTATTTATATGTTATGTATGACATAAGCTTATTTTCTTCTAATGTTGCTTCGAAAAGTCTGTGGGGTTGGGTTAGTTCGATTAAATTTATTGTAAAAATAAAAAAGACTTCATATATTGGATTTGGAATATAATTACTTCTAAATACATCAAAGAAATACTTGTACAGATTTACATTCATACTGAATTTATTCATCTCTAAGATATGAAATAATTGATCAAAATTAGGAAATCGGAAATTTTTATCTTTCATAAATTTCATAAAGTGTTTATTAAAATCTTTGAAAGTAAGCGATTTATGAAACAGTTTTTGTGATACTTTTTTCACTGTATTTATATCAAACAAATCGTCTAAATCAAATAATTCTTTAAAAAACGTTTTCCTTCCTCGTACATGAACTGTTTTTGCTTTATATAGTAATCTATGGAGATTTGGAACATTTTTTTTTGGATCCACCCAACGTGGCACATAAGGTATTCTTCTGTTCGGTTTATTAAAGATCATCCTAAAAAAGTTTTCGAACTTTATTTTTTTTTTCGAAATGAACAATTCTGTAGACGGAAAATCCTTTGATCTTCCTTTAGCTTCGACAACATTTTCTTCTTCTTTCTCTGCTTCTGGTGTTAACTTATGTTTGGCAAAGTTTAGAAAGTCTGGAAAAAAATGATCGAATAGCATCTTAAAAAAATCATTTTGAATAAAAGAAACAACAATATCTTTAATGTAAGTTGGCAATGAATCTACAAAATGAGAATACACTGCCACTGCGTCTAACTGAAATTTTAGATTTTGCATAGAATTCGATGGTACATAGTTTTTCACAAAATTCTCTTCACTTGTTTTACAAAATAATAAATATACCAATTTATTTACAATATTGTGTAATGATCTAATAATATCCATGTCTAAGTTATCTACTATATCGACTAAATTAAATGAATTATAATATGAAGTGGTCCAATAGCTTAATCTGAAAAGAAATGTCTGCAGGAAATTTGTTATTGTTCGCTTTGTTGATTCAGTAAATACAGGACTAGAAAAATATTCCTCTACTTTTTGTTCTATCATCTTTTTATTAAAAAAGGTTTTGTGTTTCTCGCTAAAAAAAATTTTGATGATCTGCATTATATCAGGCATACGTGTTAAATTGTATTTTTTTACAAGCTGCCCCAATTTGGTATCTATATCATCAAACTCTAAAAAGAAGAATAAGTTTTTAAAATAAGCATTATTAAACTCTTTTAAGCACTGCAAATCTACTTTTACTTGCTTCTCAAGTTCAAAATTTTCTAAATCATTTAGTTTTAACAAGAATTTCCCCAATTTCCAATTGAAATTTTTAGTATATGTCGTCTCTGATGAACTTGTATCCCCTGGAGTGGCTCTGACAGTCGAGGGTACCAAATCCTTTTCGACTACCTTCTCCTTTTTTTCCTCCACCTTTTTTCCTTCATCTGTTTTCTCTTTTTCATCCGAGTCCTTTTCATCAGCTACTACAGGTGGAAGTGGTTCTGACCCAACATGTGAAATTTGTTCTGGAGCTGCCGCTGGACTTAATTCTGAAGCGCCTTTTGGAGGTTTCTGAGTAGGCGCTGTAACATTACTAGCTGCACGCAGTGATGGCTTTGGTGATGTTTGTGTAGCAGTGGGTGTACCATTTACTTTTGGGGAATTGTCAGTTGTAGAAGGTTCAGAAATTTCTTTCAAGGCAACATTAAACATGAAAATGAGAAAATCTTTTATACCTTTTCTTACAATTTGCGTCAATATTTTGTGATATGCTTTATTATTTTTTATGAATATATTTAAATATTCAGGTGTTTCATCGAAAGCATTGTTGAGAAAAACAATATATTCTTTAAACAAAGGTTCTACCCCCGTTCTGTTTTTATAAGAAGTACCAACTGCATGATGTGCTAACATTATTTGTTCGATTGTTTCTTTTCCCCCCGGATGTATTACAGGCGTTACGGACCCTAATGATACTTCTGAGACATCTGATACTTTCTCTCCTTTCTCTCCTTTCTCTCCTTTCTCTCCTTTCTCTCTTTTCTCTCCTTTCTCTCCTTTCTCTCCTTTATCTCCTTTCTCTCCTTTCTCTCCTTTCTCTCCTTTCTCTCCTTTTTCTCCTTTTTCTCCTTTTTCTCCTTTTTCTTCTTGTTCTAATTTTTTTTTTTTTATTACACTTTCTCCCACATTTGCAGGTAAACGAGAAGTCAGAAATTTGTGTATCACATTTTTCAAATTTTCCTTTATGTTTTGTATTTCAATGTGATAATTCTGATAGATATCTATGTAGATGGTGTCTTTTATATTCCACTCTTTGTCGTATAAATCGATGTGATTTATTTTTTTCCCTAGTAGTTCCAAAAAAGCTAAAAAATAATATATTATTTTTTTCGTAGAAATGAAAAGTAAGCCGGATTTTTCTCTGACATTATAAGCTAGTTTGACAACATCGTTAATATGTAATTCTGTAGAACTTTTTTTCAAGAATTTTACCATTTGTAAAACTTTATCAAAGTTCAAATTATGCTGCTTTAAGTAATCTGCTATATTAATACGTATTAATTTTAATAATGTGTTGTTATCTACGGATTTGTTGTTATTAATAAAGTTCTGTATACTTCCTTGGATCAGTTCTTCTTTTTCTGTAATTAGTGCTAAACGTATTACTTCATGCTTTTTAAATAAATATACGGGAGGTTCCGGTATTTGTAGAATGTTGTAAAATTGGGATACGTTCCAATATTTTTCTTTAATTACTTTTTCTTTTACACTTGAAAGAAAAGTTTTCATTGTGTTTCTGATATCTTTAAAAACGGAAATATTATTTATTTTTTTTAAAATACAAATGTTTCCTGGTTTCAAATTCAAATTAGTAAATTTACTATCTTTTGTATTTTTAAACATGTCATTACCAATTTCAGTTAAAATTGGATTTGCGAGGTACTCGTCTGTTTTTTTTTTTATATGTTCATTGTACATTGTTTCGTACTTATCCCCTTTTACATATCCTTTGAAATATATTTGCTGGTGAAAGGTTACATGTGCTTTAAGCATTGCAAGATATGTAGTCATAGTGGATAAGCTTTCCAAATAACCTTTTTCCATATCTGAAGATATCTCATGCGAAATATCTAATATCTCTCCTAATCGAGACAATCTCAAATACATATTTTTTAATATATCATATTTTTCTTTTAATTCATCCGTATAATTAGGTATTTTATTAAAATTGTGCTTCGAAAACATAAAAATAGTATAACTGGATAATGCAATCTTATTCTTCATTTTTATCAAAAACGATTCTATGTGAGATATAAGGAGATTCAAATAACTAAACGTCACTCCAGAATCTTTTTTTATATACATTTGATGAAGTTTTGCGTAATGTTTCAATTCATTTAAAAAGGTGTTTAAATTTTTGACGAATAGATTGAGATCTGATTTATAAATAGCTCCGTTTCTTTGTGCATATAAAAACATTAAATTTATATATTCTGCAAAATTGCAAACTGATGTATTTTTTTCTAAATAATTTTCTGGAATAGCTACGTTTTCACACAATTTTTTTTTTGCTGTATACAGCTTGCTTTCATGTTCGATTATCACTTTTATCATTTCTGATACATTTTCATATGCGGCAATAGGAATTACACCAGTATGCATTACTAATTTTTCAGTATCAGGCGTAGATATACCGTGTAGTTTTTCTAAAGGAAAAGGAGTAAGAGGAGGAAGAGGAGGAAGACGATAATCGACTTTTGGGGTGACATCAGTAGGCACACGTGTTTCATCAACTTCATCAACAGGTTCTTTCTTTTCAGGCGGTTCGGTTGATTCAACGACTATTGTTTTTTCGGGTACTGTTTCCTTAGGTATCACCACGGGTTTTGTGACCTCATGTGGTAAAACTGGTACAAGATCTTCTTTTCCTGATTGTATCCATATCATAGGTCCTAATTCTGTTTCCACTGCATTGACTCCTTCTTTTGTTATTTTAACTGTAGACTCCGTTGTTGTCATAAATGCTTCCATTATTGCACTAACGGCGTCCTGAACCTTTTTAACTATATCAGTTGGTTTCCCAGTATCTACAGGTGGAGGAATACTAACCTGTATTGCAAGAATTTCTTCATAAAGTTCTTTTTTAGCGTTTATTTCTTGAAGAGAAATATCTAATGTAATCTGTTTGTTCTTTAAGCTTTCTAATAGGTCAACTTTAGTTTTAAGGGCAGTCTTATATTCATCTGTGTCTAAACGATTTGCATACGTTACGGCGAGATTTTCTATATCTTCTTCACATTGAGTAATTTGTAATTTTAGCACATTAATTTGTTGTGTTGTCGTTTCTATTTCTCTTATTTTCTCTTGTTTTTGTTCTTCAAGTCGTTTCGCAGTTACTTCTGCAGAACGATAAGATTTCGACAATGCATCCTTTTCATCAGTGAGCGATTTCCTGAAATTGCGTTCTGTTTCTGCGTGTCGTTCGAAATCTTCTGTTATTTTATCAAGGTTTTCTTTAAATTCGTCAAAACGTTTGTTATTCTCTTTTAAAAATGCTTCTTCTTTTATGACATTCTCCAGATCTAAAGAATACGTACCTATTGCAGCATTGTAATCGTTTACTTGTTTTTCCAGCGTAGCTAAGTGCTGTTTTGACATTTGTATTCTTAATTTATGTAAAGTGCTTATATCAGGTTCGGCTTCTTGTTCTTCGATTTCTTTTTTCTGTGCCTCAATTTTTGCAGTAAATCCTTTTGATAGGCTTTTCAATGCTTCGAGTCGATCCTGTAGACTTTTTTTTGTTTTTCTAATTCTTCCTCTTTTTTTTGGATTCAATTGCTATCAGCTGATCTAACTCTTTTTGTATTTCGCCCATTTTTCGTACAATATATCTTTGTATTCTTCCCATCTGTAGATCAATCCGTCTTTCTAAAACATCTCTGTAATCTTTTATATATTGTCCAAACATATCCCTTAAGTGTGCATCCGCCTTCAATCTAAAAGCATTAAGATCATCCATGTTTTTCTTTTTATATTCTGTATAAGCTTTGTCATATTCACGTTCATAATAAGGATCAACAAGACATTCATGGAGTACACACATTTTTCTTCTTAAATGCCTATAATATGAATATTCTCGATCAAAGTATTTAAGCACTATTGTGTGCATATGAACTCGAAATTGATACTTTACTATTGAATCATATAAATAATATATATTAGCTTTGTCAAATTTATTTCTTTTTTCTTCGTATTTCTTTCTCATTTCTTTGTATTTGTCGCCTTTTTTATCTACAAATTCATTCAACAAAGCTTGAAGTTCATCTAGGTCTGTTTTAATTTCATCTGATGTATTTAAATTCTTTATTTTCTCCATTATTTTTTTTGCCTTTTGGAAAATAATCCTTTTATAGTTTTTTGTAATGTCTATATAAGTAAAAGATGTTTTGCCTTCCGACCTACGTGTAAGTACGTATAACGAAGATAAAGTAAAAGGACCGAAGAAATTACGATACAGTTGATACAGGGCACTATAACCTATTCCCCACGTTCCTCTTTGTACAGCATCAATATCGCAATCAATTCTGTAATGGAAATCACTTTTCTTATCCCATTCTATATTTTTATAGCATTCATTAGTTGTTATGTCTGCTACTTCTTCATTTCTGAAACATCGAGGATAAAGATTTTTTGCTGTAAAATGATGTTCAGTCTCTTGGTCTATTTTTTTTTCCTGTTGGTCCATATATGCTTTTTCTTCGTCTATTAATTTTTGTATTTTGGCTTTGGCTGTCGCATCATCTTCATAATAATTTCCATTATCTTCTATGTAATCATCGTGAACTCTAGGTTCCATTTTTACTTCTTCTAGTTCTTCTGTTTCATCGGTTTCTCCCCTCGTGTATCGTGATGCATACTCATCAAAAGGTATAAAGTGTCTAAGTTGATTATCATATAATACATGTTCTGCTGCTTTAGGATAAATTACCGGATCCCTCAAGTAAAGAGGTTCCGTAGCTAATACTCTTCCTGTATGATTTTTACTTGGGTTTTTGTGACCATTTGAAGATTTAGTACTAATTATTTGTCCTTTTTCTTCTTCTTCTTCTTCTTCTTCATCATTTTCTTCTTTTTCTCCTTCCTCGTCTTCTTCTTCTTCTTCTTCTTCTTCATCATCTTCATCATCTTCTTCCTCGTCTTCCTCGTCTTCCTCGTCTTCCTCGTCTTCTTCTTCTTCTTCTTCTTCATCATCCTCTTCTACTTCACCTTTGACTTCATCTGACTCATCTTCTGATTGTGCTTTAACGGATATCTGTTTTTGAACATCTGCTGCTTTATCTAGATGTTCGACATCTTCTTCCATGTCTTCTTCTGGCACTTCCTCCTCTACATCTACCTCTAGATCTGATTTATTGAATACATTTATTTCTTTCAATAGCTCGTTAAAAAAGTTGTCTAAGTCTTTTATTTTCGGTTTTTGAGATTCATCAATTGTTTCTTCTTTGATACTTTTTATACCTGGTTTCAACTCAGCCAATTCTTTTAATATAGTATCCAAAAGAATAAGTCCATACTTGTGATAATAGAAAGTGTAAACACTGTGAGCAGTTTTATATAAGCTATTTTCCGTAATATTCAGTGAAGCCACATGTTCATATCCTTTTAATATAATATTGTCTAATTCTGTTTTGACATTGAAAAAACTATCATGAAAAGATCTGTATATATTTTCTAAAGTGATAAGCAATACATTATTCTCAACGTATAATAAATAATCTTGATAGGAAAAACCCATTTTTAAAGGACGTAACTGTAAATGTAACTTTTCTAAAAAGTATTTTATAATAGAAGCAATCCCCCTAGGAGATATTTGATTCAAATTTAACACGTGTAAAACTTGGTCAACAAATAGTACTAAATCTTGTTCGTCAAAACGTAGAAACTTCGTTTTCGAGCAAATTTCATAAAAATATAATATATTTAACATGTGAATTCCGTTGGATAGAAAAAATGTTTTAAGATATTCTTCTATGCTAGAAACATCTGCTTTATTAGTATTTATTGGGAACTGCTTAAACTGATCAAGAACATTGTTAAAATCCCCTTTCTCTAAAGTACGATTCCCAGTTAGATAAAAAAAATCACTTATAATTTCGTTTAGAGAAAATTGGCCATCAGGAATAAAATATTTCCATGCCATAGATGCGTCATTAGTAATTTGAGGAACTGCTAGATTATAAATATGTTTATATAATTGTTTTAAAAGAAGTTCAAAATCTTCAATCGGAATACCTTCAATATGATTATAGGTGGTGATCTCTGGATTTAGTAAAACATGCAAACATGTTAAAAAGCTATAATAATCTCGTATTTCTAAATTTATTATTTTTTGTTTTTTTCCTTTAAACGTATATATGTCATCAAATAATTCATAAGGTCCGTCATTTTTCGAAGGTTGTGAAGGAAAATCGAGCGTCGCTTCTGAAGTGGCGTCCACTGTAGGTTTTGTTCCAGGGTTCTGTTGTGCAGATGAATTTACAAAAATATTAACAACTTTAGCTACCTTATTATAAATAGTACCAGTGTTTTTGTAAGCAATCAAATCTTTTAAATTATACTTGGTTCCATTTTCTACAAAAAAAAAATACTTCTCAGGATTTATTACCACAATCACATCGTCAACGAAAGCTTTTTCAACCGAAGGTTCATCCGTACTCCAGATATCGTCTGATATAGGTGTAGAGTACGAATGATCAGTTGAAATATAATATCGCGTATCTTTTAATTCATATATAGAATAACTTGGTACTGTTTGTATTGCTGATTGTTCACTCCCTTCAGAGTAAGCTGAACTACTGATTATCTTCTTTTCCTTCAGATAATTTAAAAAATGTTGGAAGCGAAGCCTATCGGCCTCCGCATGTATGTAAATACTGCATGCCAGAATAAAATATAGGTAAAAGAAAAGCCGTTTCATATTTAATCTCTTTAGAAAAAAAAAAGAGAAAGAAAAGAAAAAGTGAAAAAAGAATAGACAAGGATAATAAATAAAACAAAATAAAAAATTAGAAATGAAATAAATTAGAATGAAGAAATAAAGTAACGTTATACTGAACCCCAAATGAGCTGTTCACGCAACACGATGTATGGCGTCTTGTGAAAAGTTGTACGCAAAATAAATAAAAACAAAAAGCATGAAGGTCAACAGAAAATACGTGAAGCTAATAAATTCAGTGGAAAATTAAATGCAAAATAAGGGAGTAAGAAGTAAATGCAGAAAATTGTAAAATGGAAAGATAACAAGGAAACGTATACACAATACGAGGGATATTTGCTGATAATGCATGATGTAGTTATGATGTCATGCGAGTGAGAACAACTCATCTAGGTCCTCTATTTTAAGAAAAGGAGATACTGCAAAACACAATGAACATCAATAGATGATATTTTGTTCGCAATGCGCTACATGTACAAACTCTTTCATTTGATTTATTTAAATCCTTCAGAGTTGAGGATCTCAATATGCTGTTTCCTTAAATAACTTCATTTTAGACTATGCAGAAAATGCAGAGATATAGTAGCACTTGAAATATACATTTTTCGAAATAAAGCAAACTGTGTGCACAAAAACGTAGATTTTATGCAACAAAATTTTTGTAACAGAATTATTCTATGTGTTGTAAAAATCAGAACTGAAAGAAGAAAAAAAAACTCACATGTTGCAAATGCTCAAAATTAAAAGTGCTCCCAGAAATTTCTAAGTATCTATATTTTTTTTTCTGTTTTTTTTATTACGTATGTAACACTATGTTCTTACAGGAAATTAAAAAAAAATTCATTATCTTAAATATATATAGGTAAATGAATACCAGAATACATTTTTAAATAAACCATTTAACAAATGAGTATATCAAGGAAACTTAAAACATTATATATTTGATAATACTTCACATTCACACCTTTTTTTTAAATTTACACAACCGTAATAGTTTTTATATACTTTTTTCTTTATGTAAATACATACATTATATATATGCTTATATATATATTTTGATTATGTAGTTTTTTTTTTTTTTTTAATAAGAATTAGTAATGTAACATGTGTATGAGGTGTTGGAGAAAATTAAAAACAAGGGGGAAGTTAAAGTGATGAATCAGCATAAAAAGAAAAAATCATTTATAGGTTAATAGTTCCTAACGAAAATAAAAAATAATGGTATAAAAAAATATAAAAGGTAACAAAATAAATGCTGGAAAAATAACTCATACTACATAATTTTCTTTTTTTACAACCTTCGTTACACTATTAAAAACAACAATTTACAACAGTTATATAGACAGTCATCTTCACACACGAAATTACAATTCGTTCATATTGTGTATTTATATGAACATACACGTTTGCATCATTTATAACTTTCTTAAATGTGCTTCGTTTTATGGTTGCAAACTTGAACATTTTAAATAAAACGAACAGATCACTGTCCATACATGTGTTGTTACAATAAACAACATGAACGAACAATAAGGCTGTAGATAAAAAAAATTGAAGTTTCTTTTCTTTTCTTTTCTTTTCTTTTCTTTCCTTTTTTCTTTTTTTTTTTTTAATTCATTACAGTTTCTTTTCTACTGTTCATAAATGTTCATATGTAAAAGCATATATAGCAAAACTTGTTAATAAATTTTTTGTTTAAAAAAGAAAGAAAAAAATACAGGTAGTATATATCAATCTACAAGGAAATAAGATGTGTAACCACCAGAAAACGTGAACGAAAAAGAACTATAAATAATCACAATAAAACTGTATATATATATATATATATATATAGAGAGAGAGAGAGAGAAAGACATAAATAGATTAATATATATAAATATTAATATGAATACATTATACAGTGGTGTAAAAAAAAAAAAGTTAAAAATACTGCAAGTTTTTTTTTTTATATATTGTTTTTACTAATTGATAAACTTACATAGCGAATTTTGTTAAATTAATGTTGCTTATATATTATGATTGTTATACATACACAAACATACTTTCGTTTATGGAAAACTTATAGATTCTCTTTACTTTTTATTATTTCGTTTAAAACTAAAGTCTCTTATTTGCATATCCTGGTGAACAACTCTTGTAATTC
>LSRZ01000035.1:21233-32276 GCA_001625125.1 Haemoproteus tartakovskyi | reverse complement strand
TTTATTTTTTTTTTTTTTTGATTTTTTTAATTTTCTTTCTTTCATTTGCTTTTCATTTTGTTTTCGATTGTGCTTTTCTCTGTTGAAAAATTAAGTTTGTCAATAAATAGATAGGATTTCGTTGTTGAATAGATAAAATTACTCACGCTTTTTAATTTTTTTTCATTTTAATTTCTTTTTATATTTTTCTGATATATTTTATGAATTAAATGGAATGTTTGTTTTTTTTTTTTTTTTTTTTTAAATTTTATTCGAACTGATTTCAGTTTGGTTTTTAGTTCAGCTTAATCGATTCCAATATATTTTACTCGTTTTTTTTCTGTAATAGTCTATTATGTTTTTGTTATGTTGTACTATTCAGAAATTTTTATTATTTTTATAAATTTTACTACATTTAAAAAAAAATTTTAACAAATTTTTAACAGTGTGTTCTTTGCTTTATAACACCAAAGAGTTCTTTTAATAATTTTTTCAGAACGTTTGAAATAAAAATAAAATATATACTTCCGTTTTTTCTTTTTATAAAAATCCATATCGCAACAGTTTTCATGTATACAATATTTTGTTATAGGAGTATTTCTTTTCTTTTCTTTTTTATTCTTCATATTACAATGTCAACATTGAGAAATTTTATTCCAGGTGTTATTTACATTTGTCGCCGATGAAAACAAAATTTACATTATTATGTTGAAAACTATTATTGAATACAATCAACCGTAGGCAGATAATGATTTTGCACAGATCGAGACTGAAAAGTTGAAGAACATTTCTATATGTATATTATTTAAAGGTTGTAAAAAACTGTCATAAATTACTTTTACAAACTAAATAAAATTACACAATAAACACATATTATATGTATATATATATATATATATATATATTTATTTTTTATGGAGAATAGAAACCTGTAAAACGGCAAGTACATGTAGGAAATAATTGCAAGCATTAAAAAATTACTTCATTAATTTGAATATATTTTTTTACTTCTTAATCTTATTATTTCTTTATATCTAAAAAGTTTTAATAATCAAATAATAAGAAAAAACTATTGTGTTTGATTAATCTTTATCTTGATATAGATATTGATTTTTTCTTCTTTATTGTTTCATTTTAAACCAAGTATATCCATTTAGTTTAATACTATATAGATGTACGCATTCTTGTGGATGCTACTATAGCAAATTGCGCTAAAGAAAAAAACAGAAAAAAAAAATATGTATTTAGACATAGATATTTGGATAATTATTTAGTAGAATCAAAAGAGAGTGGAGGAGAAACAAAGTAACGAAGTAACGAAGAAAGGATCGACAAGAAAAAAAAAAGAGTGAAATAATCCATTGGTGTGTATGGACGTGGAAAAATTGGTATAATTGTTTATAGTAGAATGAAACTGTAGAGAATTGAAATCGATTTATACATGAATAAAATAAGAATAACAAACAAAAAGAAGGGCTTAAGAAAACCAAAGGTGCTGTACGTTTCTACACCATATCTTGTTGTAGCTTATCATCTTATGTTTTTGATGTCGTGTCACGTCGCATTGTGTCGTATCTTACTGTTTTGTATCGAAATTGGTTTGTCGGAATATATGAAAACAGGCTTGAACAACAATGGAGGGAAAAAGCAATCAATTTTTATTTTCTTTTATATTTGACGTTTTTTTTTTTTCCGTTTGTGTATGCATTTGGTTGTATATAAGAAAAAATCGAGATGAGAATAAAATAAACGACAATATATATATTTTAAGCCAGAGCACAGACAGTGATGCCAAAAGTGGGAAAGATTCCGGTGTGAAGACTACAGAAACTGGAAAAACGGAAAAGAAGTCCGCTACATTTCGAACTTTTTTAAATATAAAGGATGATAAAATAGTAAACACCGAAATAAAATTTTATTTATTTTTTTTAAAAACGAATAGAAACATTGTATTTTCTTTATGTGTTTTAGGAACCTTTTTGGTGTTACCTGTATACCTGTATTTACCAAGAAATGATTTAAGTAATCCATCCCTTTTAAATTACATTAGTGCTGGAAGTATTTCCGATACAAATGTTATGGCGATTCTGTTTTTCATTACATTAATATATAGTGCCATTGCGTATGCTTTTATCTATTTATTGTGGAAAAGAGTAAAACCCAATAAAGAAAAGGCGAAAAGTTTTTTGCCTCAAAATTTTACTATTATGGTATCAAATATTGACAGAGATGATGTAAATGCGTATAACATATATAAATATTTTTGTAATTTGACCAATAACAAAGTGGTGTCTGTGTTTTTAATTTTAGATTATTCTGTGTTATTCGGTTTGCAGAAAAAAATATTAAACGCCACAAACAAATTGAAAATGTTGAAAGAAAATGAAGCAAAGAAAAAAAATAGAAAAGCAAATGAATCCTCACATAATATATTTCAGATTTTTTGGAAAGAAAGAAAAAAAAAAAAAAAGATTCGATAATGATCAAGAGTGCTAATATAATGAAACAAAATGCGGAAAAAATGAATGTAATTGCAAGTGGCATGTTTATTGTAGACGATAATAAAAATGGTAAAAAAGGGAATATCGATACTAATAACAATAATAATAATATTGACCGTGTTAATGTGGCTACTAATGCGGATACTATTATCAAATATAATAACGCTACTGATACAACGATTCCAAACAATACCACAGACTGTAGCAATCACAACATCAGTAATAACGGTGCTTTGTGTTTGGGACAAGAGAAGAACAGTCAGCAATTAAGAGAATCGATTAATGTTAGTACCACAAAAGTGGATTATGCGACTAGGAACAATAAAGTTCCATTACTTAAAGAAAAAGAAGAAAATGTTAAACACATAAACATACATATAAAAAAGAATAACGAAAAACGTGTAAGCAATTATCATTTAGTAGAAATGAGTAGAAATAACGGAGAACGAAAGGATTTTGGAGAATACCGCAAACCACCGGAACTAAATGGACAGATGGACAGTAATACAAGTATAAATAAAACAAATACTATGGATGTACTATCTACAGAGATCATAAATAAAAAGCCATGGGAGAAAGACAAGACAGAAGACACTCTTGAGGTTCTTCACAAGAGAGGATTACTACTGGATGAACCCATGAAGGGAACAAAGGATGAGATTGATAAATATATTAAGGAGTTTTTTTTTGAAAATAAGTACACCTCGGAAATGGAATTTGCAAAAGAGGAAGATGACGAAAAGAAATATAATAATTTGTTTAATTATTTTACTAATATTTTTAAAAAGAAAAAAAGGGGCAAGAACAGTATATGTGCCAAACTAAAACAGCGTTCAAAAAGGAAGTATGATAAACACAATAATTCTAAATGTGACAGTGGACGTATTTTTTCAGATAGTATAAAAAGCTCATACAAACAAAATGAAATTGATGAACTTGTACTTTATAAAAAGAAAAGTGTTACTATGAGTTGTGATGATTCTTCGAAATTTCTTATTTCAAATGGCATTTCTGAAAAAGAAAATCTAGGAAATTCTTTACTAAAAAAAAAAGTTTTGAGGAAATATTCGGTAGGAACAGAGAACAATCACAATAAAAATAAATATAATACTAGTGATAATAACAATATAAAAACTGCCTATAATGGACTGAGCAAGGCGAACAATAAAGGGGACAATTTGGGCATTGGTTTCGAGACAAAACAAAACATAAAAGAGAATATGGAACATACAGAAGAATCCGATATATTGAAATTTTTTAGTGATGAGGATGAAACATTAAGTGAAGAAAAGGTAAACAAAAAAAAAAATTATAACCCTGAATTTACAGGAAAACAGATTGGTAAAAAAAGCAGTGGCAAATTTCAACGAACTATGATACAAAAAAAAAAGATGGGGGATCAGCTTATGGTTTAAAATGTAGAAAAACCGAATTAAGTAGTGACCACATATCTAAAAGTATATCACAAGAACGTTTGAGATCGTTGTCCATGGAGAGTAATTCTAATATTTGTAAATCTTATATGAATAATGCAAAGAAGAAAAAAAAGCAATATTGGAAAAAAGAATTGAAAGAAAATTTAATGAAGTTTTATGAGTTAGTAAATGAAACACCGAAAAAGTCTACAGGAGTTTGTTTTGTTTCTTTTATTGACACCAAATCGGTACATGATTGTATTCATAATATACCGTATAACAAAAAAAATAATAATTGGATTATTTCTGCAGCTCCTCCGAATTATGACATAATTTGGAAAAATCTGAAAAACCCTACTTATAAAATATGCGCTCGTTTTGTAATTTTAAATGCACTCTTATTGTTAATTAACATTATTATTATAACAGTTGTTTCTTCCATTGATAAAATATTAAATGTTCGAGAGAAACAGTCTCAAGAAGAAAAGGGCTCCAACGGTTCTAGTTTTAGCGTTGTTATAACAGGTAACTATAAAACGAAAATAATGGACACTATTTTTAGCAAACACAGAAAATGTGTTTATTGATCCTTTTTATTTGTTTAAAGCTGAGATTACATTTGTTCGATTGTATGTTGATGTTTGTTTTTTTATTCACTTTTTTTTTTTTTTTTTGTAATGATTTATATGGTTCTGTTATGTTATATTTTGTTATGTTATGCTATATTTGTTTATGTTATATTTTGTTGTGTTATATTTTGTTATGTTATATTTTGTTATGATATATTTTGTTGTGTTATATTTTGTTATGTTATATTTTGTTATGATATATTGTGTTATGTTATATTTTGTTATGCTATATTTTGTTATGCCATATTTTGTTATGATATATTTTGTTATGCCATATTTTGTTATGATATATTTTCTTGTGTTATATTTTATTATTTTATATTTTGTTATGTAACTTCTTGTGCCAATTCATTTTTTTTTTTTTTTGAACTTTTACATTTTATCATTATTATTTTATTTTATTTTATTTTTTCCTTTTGTAGCTTGGTTTTCACCTTTTATTGTCATCTTTGTGAACAGTATTATACAGCCCGTTTTAATTACGTGTGTTTCTATGATGATAGGATTTATAAGAAAATCGAGTGAACACAATTATGTGTTAAAGGGAAATTTTATGTTTTTAATTTTGAACACAATTATTATTCCCTTGTTGTCTGTATCTCCTTTGAATGCATTTCTGAAGTTGGTGTACGAAAAAGAAATGGAGAAATTATCAGAGCAATTAGGAGCGATCCTTTTTAACTCTAGTGGATTTTTTGCGATGAGATATATTTTACATTGTTATTTTTTGACTTGCGCCAACCAGTTGTTGCAAATTCCCCAATTTTCAATGCGCTCTATTTATGAAAAAATAACGAAAAAGGAAACCGAAACATGGACTTTTGATTTTGGATATTGGTACGCATTCAATACATCTATGTTGGCTTTAATCTTAACATTTAGTGTCACCGTACCTTTAATTCTTCCATTGGGATCATTATATTTTTTTTTACGTTATTATATTGACAAGTATAATCTGATTTATGAAATATGTAGAACCAATTTAGACAGTCAAGGTGCTGTAGTTAAAACGGCTATTAATTTTATGTTATTTTCTGTGGCGTTCTTTCAAGCTGTAATGTTTGGTTTTTTCTTTCGAGTACAGAACAAGTTTATAGCTGTAGGAAGAAACATTTTGTTTTTGACTTCATCTTTAACCTTTTTGCTTCTTTTATGCCGATCAAGTGAATGGGTTCGTACGCATCATATTAAAAAAAAAAGAGGAGAAAACACGTTTTGTTATTTATGTGAGAAAAATGTGTATGTTAACAGCCTGAAGGATTTAAATAAACTGAAATATGCATACGCAAATCCCTGTGAAGCGAATATTTAGTTCTTTTCTCTTAATTTTTTTTTATGTTTTTTTTTTTTTTTGATTTATATTCATTAAATGTTTCTAATTTTTGAATATATGTAATAAATCAGTTATTTTCTTTATAGCTGTTTATTGTTTTTATTTATATTCTTTTTCTGAAACGTTTAAAAATATCACAATTTAAAAATATTCTAAATTAAAAATATCATAATTTAAAAAAATCCTATCTGCAAAAATATTTATATATGCTTAAGAAGAATGCTTAAACAATATTTCAGAATGCTTTTCCTAAGATTTTGTTGTGTATAATTTTTATAGAAAACTTTAAAGATATATATTTTTTTTTTCTTTGTATAATTCTGATAAATCTATTTATTGTATTTTTGTTGTTTATGCTGTATTTCGTCTTGAATCAGCTGTTTAAAAAAAAAAATTGTATATCATATAAAATAAAAATATATCATATGTTTGTTCCCTATTTGTCTTTCTCTTGTTTTTTTTCAACATGTCTACATGTTTACATATATATATATAGAGAGAGATAGTGAGAAAAAAAAAAAAGAGAATCAATTATTGGGTTCTTATTAGGTTTACTAAAAAAGACATATGTGTTCCGTTTTTTTAATCTCTATTAGCAACATACGAACTTTTTTATACATAATTTTCATTTTAAAAAAACGTGTTTTTTGTTTTTTGTTTTTTTTTTTTCTTTGAGGGGAGAGAATAAATATGTTTTATATGTATCTTTTTTGTAAAAAAAACAAAAGGAGAATATATATCTTATTTTTTTTTGTATTTTTATTTTTCATTTCCTTATATGTTAATTATGTCTATGTACATTTTAATAGGGATTAGAAACATCATTGTGCAGATTTTTCCACCTTCCTAATTTGTTTTTACAACTTAAAATTATTTTATTGATTATTTCTAAAAATAAGTTTATAAAAATATTAGCTGCGAACTTTAAGAAAGCAATTTTAATTATAACTACATTTTTTTAACAAAGGTACTTTTTTTTCTTATTAATTTATAGCAATCAATAGAACGTACTCTATTTTAAAATAATATAAATGCCTTTGTTTTTTGTTTGCAAACTTCTCTATAATATGTTTATATAATTAGTCATTTTTTTTTTTTTTAATAAAATAGAAGAAACCAAAAAATTACACCGTTTTATTTTTTTATATACCATTTTTCAATCTTCATCCCTATTCATTTTATCCTGTTTTTCAAAAAATAAAATTTGTTCTTGTATTGGCATTTTGTTGAAGTGCTACCATTTAAAACTTTTGAGAGAATTTTGTTGAAGATAAAATATTTTCTTTTTTCATATAAATTAGAATTGGGAAGAAAAACGACACAACTACCAAATAATTTACTCTTTTATCAAAAATGCCTAATGAAAAAAAACCTTTTCCTACAAAATTTTAATCTGTAGTTTATATTTGTGAAGCTTAATAATATGATGAATAACATTATATATATATATATATATGTATAATTGTAATATATTTAACACTGGTAAAGAAAAGACCTTTAGTGATATCTTATTTACTTAAGTGTATATATGTGTTTAATTTTTTTTTTTTTTTTATTTTTTTTTTTACGTAATTTACTAAAAAAACAAATTTCTTCATTTTTCCTTTGAAAATATTAGGTGCTAATTTTTTTTTTTATTATTGCAACATTAAAAAATATATAGAATATTAGTTAACTGTCCAAAAAAAAAAATAAAAAAAACAAGGAAAAAATAGAAACTGCATATTTCAAGTAGCAGTAGTAATTGTATGTAATATTTCAGGAAATTAAAGCAGATTGTTAAAAGAGAAAGAATGCTATTATGCATGTTTGAAATGATATCTATTTAAGTTACAAAAAAAAAAAAAAAAACTAATAAAAAAGAAACCTTTGTTTGATTTATTATGTATTACAAAATTTACACAGAAAAAAATCTAAAAAAAATATATTACATTTAGATTAGATGATTGTAAGGTGTAGAATTATTCAAAGACTGTTCGATAAAATTAAAATAAGAAAAATTGAAAAAAAGGGGGAAAAGGAAAACAACCGAATCAACGATATTGTAAAATTAATTAATAATTTATATAAATACCTTAGATCAAATATAAAAAAGGTGTACGTATTATTTTTTGTTTTAAATACAGTTAACTTTTTATGTTGCTAAAACTTTTTTTTAGTTGGATTTGTTTCGTCTTTTATCATACTCTATACACACATATATACATATAAATGTTTATGAACGAATGCTAATATTTTTGTTCTCATTTTTTTAATATTGTGCACAAAATATAAACTGTTGTAAATAGTCCATGAACAATAGGAGCACCTTTTTTTTTTTCTAAAAACATTAATATTAGTTGTGTTTTCACATTTAACAAAATGATACTTTTTAAATTGTAAAACAGAAAGAGATATATCTGTAGCTAAATATTATTATGTGAGTGTATTTGTCTTTCTAACGCATCATCAGAATATGGTATATATTAAAGAAACTCATTTTTTTTTTTTTTTCTTCCGGTTCTTATTTCTTTTTTTTTTGTGTCTTGACTGTTCGTATCTGTTTTTCTCTTCTTTTTTCTTTTCTTCATTGTTTTTTGCTTTATTTTGTTTTACTTCTCTTGTACATGTTTTCCATATTGCCCCTCTTTTTTTTTCTTTTTTTTTTTTCCCATACCTTTTCAGTTGTCGAATTTGTTTGGAAACGTTTGTACTTTAAACCTCAGCATTGACGCTGACGAAAACAGGAAGTTCGGATTTTTGCGGAAAGACAAAAAGGGGGAAAAGTGTCCTATTTTTTCGGATGGTGAAGATATAAATGGAACAGCGACTATAAGTTTAAAACCGGGGAAAAAATTTGAGCATTATGGAATTAAGTTAGAATTAATCGGACAGATAAATATACTGAATGATAAGACGAATTCTTATGATTTTTTTTCTATGTCAAAGGATCTAGAACCTGCCGGAATATTAGTGGAAAGTAAACAATTTAAATGGAAATTTTCATCAGTCGACAAGCAACATGAATCTTACTTCGGTGTTAATGTGCAGCTACGTTATTTTGTCCGCTTAAATATAATAAAAGGATATTCTGGAAATATACAAAAAGAGATAGATTTTATTGTGCAGAATTTATCAATTCCTCCTGAAATTAATAACACGATAAAAATGGAAGTAGGAATAGAAGATTGTTTACATATTGAATTTGAATATGACAAATCTAAATATCATTTAAAAGATGTTGTCGTGGGAAAGGTGTATTTTTTACTAGTTCGTATAAAAATAAAACATATGGAACTAGATATAATAAAAATTGAATCATCGGGAATAGGGAAAAACCATACTACTGAATCTATAACATTGTCAAAATTCGAAATTATGGATGGATCTCCTCAAAAATCAGAATGCATTCCTGTTCGACTTTATTTAAGTGGTTTTGATTTATCTCCCACTTATAAAAATATACAAAATAAATTTTCGGTTAAATATTATATTAACCTTATAATTGTTGATGAAGAGGAACGACGTTATTTTAAAAAGCAAGAAATTTTTTTGTGGCGAAAAAAAATAGGTTAAAAGAAATCGGTAAGTGATTGTAATTGTTTGTGTGCCTGTGTGTTTTTGTGTAGGGAATGATGATGTTCCTAAGTTTCCCATGTAGAGATTATATGATCGTTTGTAGTTTATCGTTTATTGATTAATGGTTATCAGTTATTGATTACTGATCAATGGCCATCGATTATTGGTTATTAATTAATGGTTATCGATTACCGATTATCATTTTCTTAACCCAGTTATAACTATGCAGTTCTCGTTATGAGTACTAGGCTATCTATATTCATTATTACAATTTCTTTTAAATCATTTCGAAGTGCATATAGAACCGATACTACAAAAAAATAGTGAAACCTAATGGTAACACCAACTTGAACTTTATAATTCGCAGTCGTTAAATTCGTAATGCATACATGGAACAGCTGTGTTTTGTTTATATGTGATTACAAAACAAATTTATTTTTCAAATGAGTACACTAAAAATGTACAAACACAAAACACAGAGAAAAGATATATTGATAAAATGTAGTACAACATTTTTGATCTGTTAGCAATTATGGACTAGGACGACCTATTGTGTATATATATAGAGAAAGAGGTACTCTTAAATGGGAAAATATACACGTACCTATCCCCATACAATATTTTATATATAATGTTAGTTTTTTACGTGTACTGGAATGTTTGTTACAGTATAGCTTATATATTGCTTATAAAAAAATGTGTATGTTTTTTTTGTTTTATTGGAGACTACATGTAAAAGTAGTTTCATATACATACACACAAATGAGTCCTGTGTATATTTTTTAAGGAAAAGAAAATAAAGAAAAGAAAATACGACCACTACAACTTAAAACGTAATGATTTATGTTTTTCACCATTCTTGTTAATGGAAATGTAACTCTTATAGATGTACATTTTGTATTCAGTTTTTTTTTTTTTTTTGGAAATGCATTATTTTGCTTCATTTGTTTTATAGAAATTCGTTTTTTTTTTTTTTTTTAATTTTTTTAAATAATGCTTAAGTATGAAATAAACAAGTACGACATAGATGTAATAGTTCTTTGAAATTTGAAATGGCATATTTTTAAGATATTTCTATAACATGTTTTTCAGTTTTTTTTTTTTTTATTTTGTTTCTTTTTACATTGGTTCCTTTCTATATATTTGTGTTAAAACACAATAGACATGTTTTCTACTAGCTTTGTTTTGTCTATTCTTTCTTTTTTCGTTTAGATATGGAATATCTTATGAAGAAGAAGAAACCAAACTACTATAGTGCCCACTGTATTATCCTCACTACCATATCATAGCATGTTTCATCTGACCTAATCATTGTTCACAAATGCATCGTACTTAACATAAACTATATAATATATTTATTTCCACTGATAAAAAATAAAATAAAATAAATGAGGAAAACATATATTTTAAGAGAACATTCTTACCACTAAGGTTGTATATATATATATATATATATATACAAATAGTAAAAGAAATTAAGCTTTAAAGCTTAATTAACTTTTTGTGAATAGGTACAACATGAATATGTTTTTTCTGAACACATCGAAAAGGTAGTTAGAGAAATAGGTGCACCATCAAACCAATAAAAAGTAAAAAAAAAAAAAAACAAAAAAAAGAAAAAAAAAANA
>LSRZ01000034.1:33263-50155 GCA_001625125.1 Haemoproteus tartakovskyi | reverse complement strand
TAATGATAATTTTTTTTTTTTTTTTTTTATTTATCTAATTCTAATATTTGTCATTTTACTTTTATAGAATATGAAATGAATACACCTGTGTAAATTCGATCTATATGAAATAATAGGTTTGTGGACAATACAAAACGAAACTAGACATCAGGCATTATTATGAAAATGCGATATAAGCAAATAGAATAATAAATGTTCAATTGTTACTGAGGAAACGTATTATTTTTGTTTATCTAAAACATATTGCTTTGATTCTTAACTCCAATGAGATTGTGAACATAAAAGCCATAAAAAAGGTTTTCTTTAGTTCGTACATATAAAGAAACGTTCATAAAGGGATATATAGTTTACCTGTATATTTGATATAAAGAAACTGTCAGAAAACGACTTTTTTTTTTCCTTTCTTTTTCTTAATTTTAGGAGATAAAGAAAAGTTGTATTATAATAATATATAAATTGTTTTGTGGTTTTGCAGAAAAAAAATTTTCAAAAAAAAAATTTAGAACAAAGAAAATAAAAAGTCATAACACGAAAGTACAGTTGAATATATGTAATAATTCTTTTCATAAATTGTACATATATTTGTTTTTAAAGGTAGAAACTTGTTTTGCTTTTTTTTTTTGTTTTTTTTTGTTTTGTTCTTTATTTATTATTAAGTTCTTCTAAGAAAACAAGAAACTGGTTTCGTCACATATCACTGCACACATTAGCATTTATAAAATAAAAGGTTGATGGGCCACCTTTTTAACTCATATTTGTTATATTGTATTTTTGTCTAAAATCACTAAAATATGGAATCTTGCATTTTTGTACTTATTATTCACTTCCATTGTCATGTTGTAAGTTATTCTGATAACATAGCAACATTCTATAATATTATGTCTAAAATTTGGAAAATTAAAAGTGGAAACTAGAAAACGAATGTATTATTACGTCTTTTTTGGGATATATTCAATAGAATTGAGAAAAGAAATTTCTTTGATAAAATCCAACGTTTCTATGTGATTTTGCTATATTTTTCATTTTTCTTTTTACAAAAAATATTTTAAATGTTTCCTACAGTTTTTTCAATAAAAATGGCATTTAAAAAGGTAATTTACAAATGTTATTTTTTTTTTAATAGAAAATTGACGTAAAAAATATGTATAGCCCCACCAGCATAAAACACTCTGGATTATTCCCTGAAAAAAGTAAAGACATCTCATGTTATGAACTATTTATGTGTGTTCTCTGTATAACTGACATCTAACACTATTGTTAATGCAGCGGTTCTTTCAATTGGCATAACTTCTAAAGAAATGTTAACATTTTGGTAGAGTTTATCTTATGCTTCTGTAATTTGTGTTTTGAAAATGCCCCCGGACGTACAGTCGTGCACACAAAAGAAATAAAATTATGGTATACCCACTGAGTCAGCTAAACCATATGCTTTTGTGTTTGTTTCTTGTCAAACTGAAAGGGAACGTTTTTTTAATGAAACCCCCCCAAAACAGTATAGCTTGAAATGTCGTTTCCATGGAACTATTTTACAGACAAATAAGACGGTGTGAAGAAACAGTTGTAGGATAAACGGAACAAAAACATGGAATAATGTGATAGAGAAAGGAAAAGGGAAATGGAAATTTGTTTGACCACTGGAAACACCCAACTCTTCTATTCTTAAAAAAAAAAAAAAGTAAACTTCAAATACCTTTGATGCGTTTATATATTACTTTTTTGTTTTACTTTTCTGTCGCCACACTCGAATTTAGTAAATTCCCCTGTCTGAAACCATTTTCTTTACAAAAACAGAATGAGACATCAGGTAGAATCGAATTATATAAAAAGAAACACAAATCAGTTGAAGTAGATAAATGACGATTACGATCCAGGTTTTTTCTTTCTGGACAAACAATCAGCTAAACAAGGAGCAAATACAAAACTACATTGATAGAGGTACCAGTTTCTGTATCTACTAAAGCAAAAGAAAATGGATGAGGAAGAAGAGAATGAACCTCTTCCCGTAGTGGAAGATAGCGAATTAAACACACTTTGTAAAACGGATGATTATATGAAACATTATTTTATTAGTGATAACATTAAACCGATTAAAATAGACGACGACATTCACATTGTGAAAAGCATCAAACAAGAAACCTTTAAACTAACTGAACAAATAGAATCTCTAAAAGCAAAAAAAGAAAAAAAAGAAAAAACAGAAGACATCATTTTACCTGAATATGAAAAATATGAATTGAAAGAGGAAGATGAAGAAAAGGAAAGAATAAATTATGGAGTTTTTCTTCACGAAGTAAATATAATAGATCACAACGACATCAATTTAATCAAAGATCCCTGTCCTTTCAAATATATAAACACAAATATGCACCCAGTAAGCATAAAAGGATCTCCATACATAAAAGAAGTGCTCGAATTCGAAGATTTATCTCCTTACAAATCTATATACCCTGTTTATAAGGTAGAATGGTTTCTTAGTTTAGAACTAAACGATTCCCAATTGTGTGAAATTGTACCTATTCACAGCGGACCTCGTTGCCTCATTCCCTATGAGGCTCTTGGAAAATATATATTTTGTAAAGCCTATAGACGTATACATACGTATACACCTTTTCGGCAAGTGAAAGAATCACTAGATAAACAACCCAAAACGGTATTCGATCCTCATACGTTAAGTGAAAAACCTCTGAAAATAAAAAACACACCGGAATATGTTGAAATATTTTCTACGAATACAAAAGGTCCTATTTTAATACCATTGGATCTCGCCTTACAAATATTATTATTGTTCTGTATAAATAACTATTCATTAAACGTTCTGGTACACGACCCCTTTGACAATCTGTTTCATGCTCCCTCAACTACTCCCCAACAATCAGAGGACACAAGTAGTAATAACAGCAATTCGTATACAATAAGTGATGAAACGAGTAATCAGCAGATATTTGGGGCTACTTTAAATATAAATTTAAATCAACTACAACTCACATCATGTACACCACCAGAAGGAGAAACGGAAACTCCTTTGCAAAATAGAAACAACGACCTTTGGGGACCGACTTACTGGAAATTCAACAATTTCCCTAGTTCAAAAGAACAGAGCGACACATGCTCAGTGAACGAAGTAATTCTAAAAAACAATATAAAAAATAACAAATTCGAATTTCCATATTATAAAAAGGGGACTAAAAAAAACAACAACATTTTTAATTTATATGAAGTAGATTTCCGATTATCTGAAAAAAATGATTTTATAATTCTCTCTATTGGTGAAGATGTACAAACACTTTATAAACCAGTCAAGTTTCGAATGACATATATAAAACCACTAAATCCTAGTATTTCCATGTACCAATTATGGATAACCCTTATGACTTTTAAAGCGGCACATGTATATAACATAGTGTCCACTCATCGATGGAAACAAATTTATAAAAAAGGAAACTTATTTTATGTTCAAAATATGTTACATCAATATTTAATTAGGTCGACAACAACAAATATCAATGAATCGTTGCCTTTGCAAAAAATACACGACATTTTCAAAGAAAACTAATGACGTTCTCTACCTTCTATAAAAGACCCTATACATGTATAGATGCAATGGAAATTTTTGTAAATGTACACTTATGAAACAAACAGGTTTTTGCAAAAAAATATTTCAAATGGATATGTATGTGTTTCCTTGCGTACCGGATTTCTTTCCTTTTGTTCAGCGGCATAAACAAGAAAAACTTATGTTTGTCAAATGTTTCTTCATTTGTTTTCTATTTTTTTTTTTTTTTAAGCATTCCTTCAGGAATAAACAACCTTTCCTCTATTGGAACACAAGTACGCAATATCTATTTTTTTTACTATTTTATTATAACTATGCATCTTTTATAATTCTTTAAAATGTCTACTTATATATTCTATACATATGAAATAAACCCCCTTTTTGCTTTTTTATAGCAAAAGTGATTCTCTTTCTTTTGAATACATTTCTTTCTTTTGAATACATTTCTTTTTTTTGAATACATTTCTTTCTTTTGAATATATTTCTTTCTTTTGAATATTTTTCTTTCTTTTGAATATGTTTCTTTCTTTTGCATATATTTCTTTCTTGTGAATATATTTCTTTCTTTTGAATATATTTCTTTCTTTTGAATATATTTCTTTCTTTTGAATACATTTCTTTCTTTACCATTTTTTTTTTTTTTTGATTTTGATGTACCATTTATTTCTGCTTTGATATATGTTGTTATACATGTCTTAACACATTTATTATAACAAAGGTAACACCGAAATTGATATGTTTCACCTCTTATTTAATTTATGTCAAACCGGTCTGTCTACTGGGTTACAAATTATTTTTTTGGATTTCCCTCTGGAAGTAGAATTCAGCACAAGAATATACTTTGTTACAATCAACTGTACAAAAAACGTAAAAGAAACTAGCAGCTGCGCATCTATATTTTTATGGAACGTACAATGACCAGTACCTGTTTCTCTAATTATACAACAGTTGAATGACATGTGTACTCCTTTCCACATCAAATATGTTATTATCTGCTCCCATTTCTTTTAACTGTTAACACTCCCCAATTTTCAGTTGAGTAAAGATCATTTGGATATATGAATGAATGTACTACTCCAACATGAAATGAACGTGAAAAAGATACACAATAATAAACATGTATGGGCGTAAAACATGAAACCAAAAGTATGTTTATTTTTTTAAAATGAAAATGCTTTTTAAAATTTTTTTTTTATTTTATTTTGTCAAATAAACTAAAAAAAAAAAAAAAAAAAAAACGCCTTCCAAATATATATGTAATACAAAAAAAGAGCAGTTCAGACGAAATGTAAAAAAATAAATAAATAAATCCTATTGGTCGTGAATCGTGATTAGTATTCACTGTAATGAATGATGTTCATGTAATTGTAAATAAATTGTAAACAAATTCTAACAAATTCTTGAAAAAATAAATTACAAATTATACACTTTTGCAATTTAAAAAGCTGCAATTTTTAAATTTTGTTCTAATGAATACATAGAAAATCGTTATTGGTTCTCCAAATGTTATGAACATTTCTTTGTCCATAAAAGAAGCGAAATTGTTTTTTTTTTAATTATAAATTAAAAAGATATTTTGTTACATGACAATTTTTTGGGACTGAATTTCAGGAAGGTACCTTTTTTTTTTTTTTTGTAAAAAGTTTTATATAAAATTTGGAACTTTTTTTAATTGAAGGAAAAAAATTGAAAGACAAGTTATAAAATATTTAAACAAGAGTTCTCGAGAAGTTGTTAATATGGAGTTGCCAAATGTTGCTAAGTACGATTTGACGGATAAAATATGTCTGTATTTGGATCCCCACATGATCCAGATCTTGTTGATATGGCTGAAAGAAAATGAGGTAAAGAGAAAATGATCCATATGAATTGAACAGAATTGAAAAAAATTGAATATAATTGAATAGAAGTGAACTGAGATGAACTAAAAGAAAATGATTTGAATTACACAAACAGTTCTCTGATTCTACATACATGTGAAGCTCTGTTTGTTGAATGCATCAAGTGAATCCCATGTTCGTTTATTCAACGGAGATTACCTTTTAGAATTTGACGTTATAATTCATATATATGTATATATATGTATGTATGTATATATATATATATATATGTATATATATTTATTTTCTTTTATTTCTTTTCTTTTTTTTTTTTTTTTGATAGGTTTATCAGAGCAGTGACATCGACTTGAATATGAATTTGATCAACGAAACTCAAGAGAAGGAAATCATTCATATTGAAAATGAGTTTACAAATGGAAATAGAGGAGTTATTTCAAATTTTTTATATAGTTTAGAAATGGAAATCGGAGAGTTTTTAGATGTTATGAATGAATATAAAAACAGCCAAGCAGACAAAATGGGAATATTAACAGAAAAAAAAAGTATCCCAGCTTTGAGAGAATGGAGTATTGCAAATATGCCAGGAAGAAATGATGCTTTTACGTTCTCAAATAATATTGATGAACAAATATTAAAACTAAGTAGATATTATTATCAAAAAAGAGATTATTTAAAAAGTAAACAATATTTATTATTGTATATATTAAATGTTTCGGAAACTATTACTAATATTGCCGACTCTCCAAAAATAAAAATTTGTTATTGGGGAATTATAAGTAACATTATAAATACCACTTTTCAAATTATAGATGAAGACGATAAGGTGTTTGTATTAAAAGGAGACGATCGAATAATCAATGATGATTTAATGAGTGAAATAAGCGTATGTATTGAAACTATTGTAAAATTAAGTCAATTATTAACAAAAGAAAAATTAGGAAAAAATGAAGTTATTTTACAAAGGAGTTGGTTAATTCATTGGTCGTTGTTTTTAATTTTTCACTTTTTCTTTTTTATGATTCATATTAAAAATGTATACCCCAGAGGACACGTTTTTTCTATGTTACAAGATTGGTTTATTGATGAAAAAAATTTAGCAATAGTTAGTTTAATTTGCCCACACATTATCAGATACTATTGCGTTTATGCTATTTTTAATAGACATAGAAAAGATCACTTTGATTTTATAGTAAATAATCTGAAAATGTTCAAATCCAAATATAGTGACCCATTTACCTCTTTATTAACTTCTATTTTTGTCGATTATAATTTTAATGTCGCCCAAACCTGCATCACTGAAATAGGGGGCATATGTGCCCGAGACGCGTTCTTATTTAAATTAAGACCATATATTGAGGAGCAATGTCGTTTCATTATTTTTGAAACTTATTGCAGAATCCACAAATCCATAAATATAGACATGATTGCTAGTAAAGTGAATTTGCCGACGGATGCAGCTGAAAAATGGATTGTTAATCTTATTCGAAATGCAAAACTAGATGCAAAAATTGACGGGGAAAAAAATTGTATAGAAGTACAGTCCACTGCTCCTAATTTATATCAACAAATAATTGATAAAACACAAAATATAATTATTAGGTCCAATTTTCTCGTCCAACATTTGAATAAACCCACTGATGAAACCTTTCAAAAAAATAGCAGATTTAAATCTAAAATGGAAAAAGGAAAAAATTTTAGAAAAAGTAGAGCCTATAAAGCTATGTATGGTGCAGACGCAGACTTTATGATATCCGAGTTTTAAAAATTTTTTACATGTGTAAGACAAAAAGAAAAAAAGAAAAAAAAATCATCTTGACAATAGTATTTGTGTCAAGTGTCTAAACATGTAATGGTAATACAAAAGTATTTTCTTATATGGGAATTTATATAAAAAAAAGACATGTGTACTACACAGAAAATAAGTCAACTGCTTTTTTATTTTTGTTTTGCTGGGATAGTCCACTGCTACCTGTTTGCAGCATATGTATTTTTTTTTTTTTTTTTTTCTGTTTTCTTTGACGATGGTTGTTCTACATTTTCTCTTTTTACTAATAGTTATTATGTATACGCGTCTGTTATATCTCCTTTATTTTCGTTTGTGTTTTCAATATGGTGAACAAATTAATGGAACTTTTTTAATTTATCTTCTTTTTCTATTAGCATTTCCACAATTCTTTTTTTCTTTTTTTGTAATTTATTGGGTGGATAATGGTCATAAACCGATAAACAGTTATGTAGATTTCACAAAACTTAGTCTTACAAAAGTTTGTCATGTTTTTATACGACACCTCTAGGGAATGAACTGCTGTTTTTAATCAACTGAAATTATAAATAGTGAAGACGTACCATGTCAAATGAAACCACGCGTGCACCAGAAGATAAAGTTGCCACACGAAAATGCGTGTATAAAAGAAATGACAAATCATACAAAATGAAATGTAATGTAGAACATGAGAGAAAAAAAAAAATAAAAGAGAGAGAATGTAAACAATGCCAAAGGCGAAAGTTTTGAATTAAACTATTTCACCACAACGAAAAAAAGGTGAAAGAAATCAAATAAATAGGATGCCACTTCGCAACACAAAGGAACACTTTAATAAAAAAAAAAAAAAAAAAAACCTGCACAAACCGAAAATAACGTTATAATAAAGGAAAAAAAAAAGAAAATTAGAAAATTTTGGGAAATGAAAAAAAATGCTAATTGCTTTCCAGTTTTAGAAGCAAAAGTTGTTTCTTTTTTTTTAATTTTTTGTTAAAAATATATCACACAACTTTTTTTTTTACAATTGTTATTACATTTGTATATTTGTAAATATATAAAATAGGAACTATAAAATTAATGAATGTTTCTTCTTTAAAATGCCGCATAATATTTGCTATTAAATACATAAAGGAAAAACATATGAAAACGTATTTAAAATGCTATAATTTAATAATGACAACAATAAAAAATTATATAGGGTGTTATGATTTGTATTGATGATAACAGTAGCTTCTTTATATATTATATATATTTACATATATTTATGTTCTGCGGTTTCTATGTTTCATTTGTTCGTTCTGTAAAATGTTGACACCGTCAACTTCGATAACGCTTTTTTATTAAAACCGTAAATACCTAACATGCCTATATATACATATATATATATATAGTATATCATCGAAATGACATATAATTATTGAAACAGTAATACCGTATTTAAGAAAATTTTTCAAACAAAATAAAAAAAACAAAAAAAAAAAAAAAACTGTGACATTTTATGCAAAAGTAGGGAACAAAGAAAAAAATGAAAGAAAAACACCAAAATGATTTTCAAAAAAAAAAAAATAAATAAATAAATAAAATCAACTCACGTATATCTTTCAAATGCTATAAAATAAATAATTTAGAACAATTTTATTTTTTTTGTGCGTTGAAAATTAATTGTACTAATTAATTATATGTATATTTATATACATTATATGTCGATAAATAGTACTCAGTGATTTTTCTATTTGTTAATTTTTTTCTTTTATATGTTTTCATTTTTCTTATACCAAACAAATTCAGTGACGGTTTTAAGCCAGTTCACTATGTTCTCATATAGAATATAGGACCAAAAAAAAAAAAAAAAAAACCTTAAAAGAAGATCAAAATCCTTACCTATTGCCCATATATAAATATTTACAACTTTGATAAATAAAACGGACAAAATGTCAGATCTAAGGTATTTTCAGACGACTAAGAAGGGAGAAATACACGAACTTAAGGAAGAGCTCCATTCGTCACATAAAGAAAAAAAAAAGAAGCGATAAAAAAAATAATTGCCGCTATGACAGTAGGAAAAGATGTGTCCACGTTATTTCCAGATGTAGTAAATTGTATGCAAACATCAAATATCGAATTAAAAAAGTTAGTGTATTTATATGTTATTAATTATGCAAAGGTACAACCCGAATTAGCTATATTGGCAGTTAACACATTCCGAAAAGATTCTTCTGACCCCAATCCTTTAATTAGAGCTCTGGCTATACGAACCATGGGGTGCATACGTTTAGAGCAAATAACAGAGTATTTAATTGAACCCCTTCGAAGATGTCTAAAAGATGAAGATGCCTATGTTAGAAAAACGGCTGTCATATGTATTGCAAAGTTATATGACATTTCTCCCAAATTAGTAGAAGAAGAAGGATTTATTGACTCTCTGTTAAATATATTAGATGATAACAATGCAATGGTTGTGGCGAATGCAATTATTTCTTTAACGGATATATGTGAAAATTCAAATAAAAATATTCTAAAAGAATTAATTAATAAAAATGAAAATAATGTAAATAAAATATTAAACGCTATTAATGAATGTGTAGAATGGGGACAAGTTTTTATTCTAGATGCATTAATTTTATATGAACCAAAGAGTAGTAAAGCTGCTGAAAAAGTGTTAGAGCGAATTCTACCAAGACTTTCTCATGCCAACTCCGCAGTAGTTCTTTCTTCTATTAAAGTTATTTTAAATTTGCTGGATAAAATCACAGATAAAGAATTTATAAAAAATGTGCATAAAAAATTGAGTCCTTCTCTAGTAACCTTATTATCAGCAGAACCCGAAATACAATATATTGCTTTGAGAAATATTAATTTAATCACACAAAAATTGCCCAATATATTAGCAGATAAAATTAATATGTTTTTTTGTAAGTATAATGAACCAGTGTATGTAAAAATGGAAAAATTGGACATTATTATAAGACTTGTTTCGGATAAAAACATAGATTTAGTTTTATATGAATTAAAAGAATATTCCACAGAAATTGATGTAGAATTTGTGAAAAAAAGTGTTAGGACCATTGGAAGTTGTGCCATCAAATTACCCCATTCTAGTGAAAAATGCATCAATATATTATTAGATCTTATTGACACGAAAATCAACTACGTAATTCAAGAATGCATTGTGGTAATGAAAGACATTTTTAGAAAATATCCAAATAAATATGAAAGTGTCATTAGCATTTTATGTGAAAATCTAGAATCTTTGGATGAAGCAAATGCAAAAGCATCTCTAATTTGGATTATAGGAGAATATGTAGAAAGAATAGAAAATGCAGATGAACTTATTGAATCCTTTTTAGAAAACTTTAATGACGAACCTTATAATGTTCAGTTACAAATTTTAACAGCTAGCGTAAAACTATTTTTAAAATGTTCAAAAAACACTAAAGATATAATAACAAGAGCCTTAAAAATGTCAACAGAAGAAAGTGACAACCCAGACCTCCGGGATAGAGCATATATATATTGGAGACTCCTCTCAAAAAGTGTGGAAGTAGCTAAAAAAGTAGTGTTAGCAGAAAAACCCCCTATTGAAGAAGATAACCTTATTACGGATACGAAAGTTCTCAATAAATTAATAAAAAATATTTCCATGCTTGCTTCGGTATATCACAAGTTGCCAGAAACGTTTATAATAAAAAAAAATAACAATAGTATTAGTTGCGGATTGTCTGTAGATAATGGCGACACCGGCGGTACAGATAATGTAGACAATGATGATGATGACGATGGCGATGAAGTAGAAACCAGAAAAGTACAAAAAATTAAAAAACAAATGGAGCGACAAAAATATAATTATTCAAGTGACAAAAATTCATATACGTCGAAATCCTCGATAGAATCGGATCGAGATTCTTCCGATGATGCAACTGGCGACAAAGATGACGACGACGATGATGATGATGACGATGAAAAATCAATGGATCTCATAGGATTAAATGAAGAAGCAGAAAATCCGCCCATAATTGTTCCACCTGTAAAATTGGTACAAGTCTTATCGGAAAATAGTACGGGTTCAAAAGGACAAAAAGGGTTAGCAATTCAAGCATCCATAAATAGGATCGATGGAAAAATCCAACTAAAACTCGTTATAGAAAATAAAACACAAGATATGGTCGTATTCTCAGGAATACAAATTAATAAAAACTCTTTTGGATTGGTCGCTTCCAATAATATGCGTGTAGAAAATATTCCTGTTGCGGAATCTAAAGAAATTGTTATATTCTTAACACCAAATGTATTAAGTTCGAATACACCTCCAGCAACACCTTTGTTTTTACAAGTTGCGATCAGAACCAATGTAGATATATTCTACTTCAATGTGCCATATGATATTTTTGTTGTATTCATAGAAAATTTTAAAATGGAAAAAGAAGTGTTTAAAAAAAAATGGCAAATCATCGAAGAATCAAAAGAGAGCACACTTTTGGCAATCAGTCCAATAGTTATAACACCAGAAATTTTAATCAAGCGAATGAAAATTTTTAATGTATCTTTTATTGCTCGAGCAGGAACGGATCCGGAAGTCTTCTTCTTTGCCTGTTTGACAACAAACAATTTAGTTATTTTGAGTGAAGCCACTATACAACCGGAAAAAAAATTAGTCAAATTATGCATCCGAACAGATTCCTTAGCAGTAATACCACTTTATAAATTGCTTTTTGTAAAAACTTTTTCTCTCACTGTTACAAAAGGTTAAATGATAAGAGATAAACAAGTATATATATATATATATAATATATACAGTGGACACACAAACAAACAAACAAACAAACGGATATTTACACAAACCATTCATAAACCTTACATAGATTATTCATAAATTATTCATAAATCATTCATAGATTATTTATAAATTATTCATAAATTATTCATAAATTATACATAAACTATTGAAAGAGGTGCTAATAATAATAAGAAATGATGAACTTTGTTATCATTCAACTAGCCTTTTCAATGAATCCTTGTTTTTTTTATAACGATTTACTTTTTTGTTTTTTTCTTTTCTGACCGTCCCCGAGATATGCAAAGATTTATTCTTCTATAGTACAAGTCTTTATTTTTCTTTTTGTTTTTTTCCTAGTTTGTTCCATTCTACAACTCATCGATCGGAATATAATCTACTTCAATTCCAGTCGATTCTTTTTTTTTGTTTTTGTATGTTCGTCATTTATTTGCAACTGCATTTATAAAATATGTGATGTGATATTATTACACTACTTAACCTCTTCCGCCATCAGTGCAAATAATTTTCTAGCTTCAAAGTGTAAATCGTATTTGCGTAACTTATAATTGCGTATATATATATATACACGTGTATATTTTGTTTCTAAATATATTTTAAATCCCATTGTACTGATAATGTTTTATATGTACACCTATTTGTTCTTATTGTTTATTAAAACGAAACAACAAAAGAACAGAAACATGATAAGCACAAAAAGTAGTCCATCATATGTAAGTAAGAAAAGAAATTTCTCCAAATAAAAAAATAATATATATATATATATATATATATATTTTGCCAATAAACTCGAATAAAAGACACATTATTTATGTCTCGAAAAACACAAAATCAGTTACGTACAACCAGCTAACTATTATAAATAATGATTACTCAAGAAAAATAAAAAAACCCTAATATCTGTATGTTTACAAAAAGTATTCATTTAAGAAAGCACAATTTTGTAGGTTCTAAAAAAAAAGTTTTTTTTTTTTTTTTTTAAAATAAATGAAAATTAAAATTTACGAGACGCATGTTTATATTTCAGAAGAAACTTAAATGTTTTGTTTCCTAATTCCATTGTTAATTTGCCCCCTTTCCTTTTTGTAATTTCATTTAAAAAAAAAAACATATGAGCAACAATATAAATATATATATTTCAATTTGATTGATGTGAGTAAAAAAGGTGCTACTTTCCATTTGATCTCTTTAGCATTTTATGTTTTTTTTTGTTGTTTTAACTGCTAGCAGGTAATAGCTAACAGGTCGGAAACATGATTTTACAAAAATTCCATTTTTAAAATATAGATAAAAAAAAATTGACAAAGTCAAGAAAAGAACCCAATTTAATAAACATTTAAAGAAAAAAGAGGAAATAAAATTATCTAGTCGTAAAGGAGGCAAAATGAGCGACAACAGATTAGAGCCTTTGGATTTTGATTTCCACGTGAAAGATGTATTAAAAATTAGAGATATAAATAATGGAGCTAAGGAACAAAATTTTCAAACATATTATGATGACATTTTAATAAATGAAGAAAAACAAAATTTGAAACGTACCGGACTTTTATATGGAAGTCAAGAAGCGTATAAAGCTATAATCGATAGGGAAATGGTTGCTATGTCACGAAGATTACCCGGTATCAAGAGTAGTCTTCTATCTTTGGACGTCATGAGAAATACCCTTGATTCAATTGAAAGTTACGAATATATGGATAAACCACCCCAACGAATGTCGGAACCCTTATGTTGCATCATAGAAAGACATATGGGCATATGAAATGATTACATGAACAAATAAAGCGGAACATGTCTTTTTCTTTATTTGTATGTTTGTACCTTTGTGATATGGATTTGTTTTTTTTTTTTGTTTCGTTTTATGTTTTTGTTCACATTTTTTTTTTTTGTACATAAAAGAATTAATATGTATGAATGACAAGCTGTGAAAATGAGTTATATAAAAAACGCGACAACACATTATATCTTTTACTACAAACTGTTGTACCATAAATTGGAAAAATATAAAAAGATAAATAAACAAAATGAAATTATAATTCAAATCAAGGAATTTCATATCTAATTGTGATTTTTTTTTGTTTTTAAATGAAAAAAAAAAAAAAAACTGCCTTTCGACAACATATTTTTATAAGGACTTAAGAATTATTAAGATCAATTAAAAAAAAAATAAAAATAAAATAATAATAATGATAATAATAATAATGATAAAATACAACAATAATTATAGCAGATGAATAATTCTTTTTTTTTCTTTTTTTTTTTTACCAATCCCCTGTGTAAGCATTTATATTCGTATTATTATTTGATAAAATATCTTTTCGAACAGTTGATGACTGTTTATTTCTTTGAGACTCTAACTTAGAACATTGTGTAATCCTATGACCCAAACCACCACAGTAGGAACATCCTTTCACTCCTCCTATCTCTTTCATGTTTAATCCTTTGCTATCTAACATTTCCAAAAAAGGAGGAATTTTTTGATTCGCTTCTATTAACAGTGCCTTTAAATCTAACAGTATTGCTTCTTCCTGATTTTTATTAATAAAGGTAGTTGCTATTCCCGTTTTTCCACATCTACCAGTTCTTCCTATTCTATGTACGTAATTTTCAATATCTTTTGGCATGTCATAATTAATAACATGTTCAATAGATGGAAAATCTAATCCTTTCGAGGCAACATCAGTACCTACTAATATATCTTTATGTCCTTCTCTAAATAAATTAATTGCTTCTTGTCTCTCACTCTGACTTAAATTCCCATGGATCGCTACTGCATCAACACCCTTTAATAATAAATATTCATGTACATCATCTACATCTTTCTTGTTTTCGCAAAAAATTAAAACGGGGGGTCCTGTTTTTTGTAAAACTTCTAATAAATACGACAATTTAAATTCTTCTTTTACATATTCCACTTCTTGTATTACATCTAAATTGGCCGCTCCCGCTCTTCCTACATTTATAATTATAGGATTTACTAAAGTCGATTTCGCAAATTCTTGAATTTTCTTCGGCATTGTTGCACTAAATAATAACGTTTGTCTTTGGCTGGAAAAATGATCTAACGTATTTCGAACTTCTTCTTCGAATCCTAAATCAATCAAACGATCGGCCTCATCAAAACATAAATAACGACACTGTTCTAATGTCATTTTCTTTTTATTTAACATGTCGTTTAATCTGCCGGGAGTAGCAACTACCATATGTATTCCTTTTTTTATTTCTCTTAACTGATCGGAAACACTTACCCCTCCAATCATTGACAACGATCGTAAACAAGGGAAATGTGCCTTTTCTAAATATTCACAAAAATACTTTATAACATTATGAGTTTGAGTAGCTAATTCTCTGGAAGGACACACAATTAATCCTAAAGGACCTTCTCCTTCTTCTAATTTACATCTCATTTCTCCTTCGAGACAAATCATAATTAATGGAAGTCCAAACACAATCGTTTTTCCACTACCTGTAAAAGCAATTCCTATTATATCTCTTCCTAATAAAATTGCAGGTAACCCTTGCATCTGTATTTGAGTTGGACGATCAATTTTTTTATTTTTTAATGCTTTTAGTATAGGTTTTGGAAATTTCATATCTCGAAAATTCTTAATGGGTGGTGGTATATCAGTCCCATTTACATCAATATAAAAAGCACTTCTTATTTTCTCTGCATATTTTTTTTTTATTTTCTTATATTTACTTGGTAATGTCCAAATCGTTTTGAAATTTTCTTTATACACTATTCCTTTTGCTCTTTCTTTAACTGATTGTAATGGAGCATTTAATGCTTTAGAAACTTGAGCCAATATCTGTTCTTCTTTTATTCTTATCTCTTCTAATTCATCTTTTTTATTTTTTAATGCTTCTACTCGTAATCTATGAGATGTTTCTAATAAACTTTTTTGTAAATTTATTTTTGTTCCTTCTTCTTCAATTGGTATTTCTTCTTTTCCTTTTCCCTTTTCTTTTTCTTTTTCTTCTCTTTTTTTTTCTTCATTGACAACAGGATGTTCTCTTCCATTTTCTTTTTTACTCTTCTTTTCTTTACCCAATGTATTTATCAAATCATCTATAAATCGTTTTTTCCTTTTACATAATGGTTCATATACAAAATCATCACTATCACTATCCTCATCTTCTTTAGACTTGTTTTTACCTATTTCTATTATGTTTTCTTCCTTCATTTGATATAAAATATAATATAAAGAATAAAAATATTAGATATCGAATAAGAAATATGGAATAACAAAATATAGAATAAGAAATATTGGATATGATATATTGGATATGGAATATTGGATATGATATATTGGATATGGAATATTGGATATGATATATCGGATATGAAATATTGGATATGGAATAATGAGTACCTTCTTTTTAAATTTCTTTTAAATTCTTTTTAAATTTCTTTTAAATTCTTTTTAAATTTCTTTTAAATTCTTTTTAAATTTCTTTTAAATTCTTTTTAAATTCTTTTTAAATTCTTTTATACACTTCAAAAAAATTAACAGATATACACAATGTTTAAATATATTTATTTTTATATAGTACTAGGACATACATTTCAAGAAATGAAAACCTTTGTCAAAAAAACGTTCTATATTATTCAAAGTAAAATAATAAAAAAAAATCGTTAGAACAAATATTTAAAACCATTCTCTAAATTAGTTGAGATATAAAAATGAAAAGAAATAGGAAATGTCCGCAATTTATTTTTTTTCTTATTATAATAATCTTTATCAGTTCTATTTATTCTGCATACTAACCAAATATTACAAATAAAAAAAAAAGGTTATAAAGTTTTATTATTTCAAAAATAACGTTATAAAATTATCAAAATGCTGTTACAAAAAAACTACAGCCACAACAAGAATCATAAACATAAAAATATATGTCACTTGTACAATAAAACGGAAACAAAAAAAAAACGTACAACACTGTTTT
>LSRZ01000034.1:15342-33238 GCA_001625125.1 Haemoproteus tartakovskyi | reverse complement strand
ATAAAATAATTTTATTTTACTACAAGTAAAAAAAAAAAAAAAAACATCTAATTATAAAAACTATAAAAGATTTTTATTTTAAAAGTTATTTAAAAACACACATTTCACTTTATTATATATATTATATTTATATATTTAATACATGAAGAATAAATTAAATACTATTTAGATATATTTTATGGAACACAGGTTAAAAAAGTTTTTATTTTTTTTTGTTTTTTTTTAAATTATATAAAAGTTAAATTATATTTATATGCAAATCATTTAGTCATTATTGCATAGAAAAAAATATTTTTTTTTATTTTTTTGAATTCGAAAAGATAAAAATGGTAAGTACATAAATAGTTTTGTATATAGAGACAATATGTATATAAATTTGGGAGGAATAATATATATATAAAATGTATTAAAGTTATATTTAATACGAGGCAATATTTTATATTCATCACATAACTAAATGTTACAATTAAGAAAATATTAGTAACCATAGTGACAATGCTCCTGTGTATACATTCGGTTGTTTATATTTAATTATTCAAAATTCGAAGAGGGAAAACAAATGATATCAAATTTTTTAAATCCATAACTACAACATCAGACAAAAAAAGTAAATTCTTTTAAAAGGAACATATATTAATGTAACATTAAATCAATATTATATGTTTATATATATGTCCTCTGTTTACAACACATTAAAACACTTATATAGTATCAACACATCCTTTATATACAATTAGACTGTTGATACATGTATCCTATTTTATTTAAACTCTTTGAACTACTTTTTTAATCAACCTTATTGTTTTGCTGTAGAAAACCGTTTATTATATTTTTATTGTTAATCCATTGTGTTAAAAATCATAAAATGTGTTTTTTGAAATAAACACAACGGTAATTTGTATTTTCATAAATCAGACTATAAATTAACGTTAAAAGCATTCTTTTACTTCTATGCTAATTAAAAATGAATGTCAAAAAAAAAGAAAAGAAACGATAATACTTAATACGAAAAATGTAATATAAAAATGATAGTTACATGGCTATAATAGACAAAACGAATTAAACAATATGTACACATAAATGTTACATGTGATAACAAGGAATTGAAATAAGAACGTAATTAAAAAAGAAAAAAAGAAAAGCAAGTGGAAACAAAAAAAAATGAATTTTTCTATTCTCGTAATAATTTTTTTATAATATTACTTTATATTGCTTTTACATTCAACGTTTATGTTTCGGGTATGTTCAGATTTAGTACATATTTTATTACTTTCACATGTCTCACTAATAAATATACCATATCTAAAATTAAAATATAGAACCGACAATATTGCAATCAATATATATGCAACATAAATTACGAGTAACATAAAATGAAATCTTTTTTATGTAGGAATGTGTGGTCTATAAAAAGAAAATGTCATCAAGGTAAAAAATGTTAAAGTTACATTTTTATATATTTTTATTATGATAATTTACTAATACGGTTACTCTAAGCACGGGTGCCCGAGTGGTTAAGGGGGTGGACTTAAGATCCTCTGGTCAACAGACCGCGTGGGTTCGAACCCCACCTCGTGCAACTATATTTTTTTCTATTAAATTTTCATATATAGAATCTGGTCTGCAATGTTCACATACCCTTTTTAACAGTTCAGCTTTTATGCAGAATTTTTGAATAGTCAAATGTGATAATTTATATATAGTTCATTCACTTTTACTATATGTCCTTTTAAGTTTTTTTTTTTTTTTTTTTTGCAAGCCTACGATTCCCTTCCCTATAAATATATCTGTTAGAATTAAGAATTCGAAGAATTGTTCCAGTGCCAAATAATACTTCCACAATCAGTAGATATATATTCTGCTAATTCACAAATAAGACATATGGTAAACTATTTTATATCTATTACGTGTTATGTGTGTAAGAGAATTAACTTAATTTTGGTAAATAAATCTTAATTCACGATCAATATTAATAGGCAAAATACAAAAACACGTTTAATTGTATTTTCAATTCTATATTGAAAGGAAACGAAAACTATTCTATTAGATCATGGATTTTATTATGCATTATACTTTTACGGTTATCAGATATGTGACAAATTAAAATTTCCAAATCGATTGAAACGAAATAATCTACTAGTTACTTTTAATAGAATATCTGGTAACTGATCTTTTTATCACAATATTAACAGAAAAGACCAAAAGACAGTGATGGTAAAAAAATGGAAAAAAAAAAAAGAATAAAACATAATACGATATAAGAAAATGAAACAAAAGAAAACATAATATAACATAACAAATCGGGTGAAAACAAAATGTATTTAGAAATTCTATTCAAAAAAATATATATATGAAAGAAACATAATGAAATCAATAATCTTAATAAAAAAATGCATACGAAAAAAGTTATAGAAAAAAACTAAAAAAAAATTTCCCACGCCGGGATTCGAACCCGGGTCGTTCGGGTGAAAGCCGAATATCCTAACCAACTAGACTACGTGGGATACATTTTACATGTCTATTTTATCACAACTCATGTTTTTTTTATTGTTAATATAGTACAATATGCATTTGTGATTAATGATATTTTGTTTCATATTATATGATCATCTTTAATTTAACTGCTTTTATATTTTCATGGTGCATTCATTATATGTTACATGAACAACAAAATTGTAATTCAAAATATAGTGATTTCTTGTAAATAGCAGATACTAAAAAAAATTCACATTTTTAAAAATATAAAAATAATAAATATGAAAAAATCAATACTATATTTTTTTTTAAAGGAATATATTGTATTTATTTTGAAAAGTGTTCATAATTTTTAGTAAATAATAGTCAATAGTTTAACTCTTTTAAAGAGTATGTATTTTTATATATTTACAGTCATTATTTTATTTTTTTTTGAGGCTAGATATGTTCAAATAAAAAAAAAAGGAAAGATATTAGCAATAGAAAATATGTTTTTGTTTATTTATTTTAAGACGCATATTTTTTACTACATACTTAGCGTAAATCCTTGAAGTAAAAAAAAAAAGTTCATAATGCAACAATGCTAAAAGGAATATTCGGTCAACGTTTTATTTTGTTTTTTTAAGAAGTTATATTCTGCGAGTTATTTGTATAAGTTCTTGATATTTTGTAAGGCTATACATTTAATTACAGTGGTAGTAATACTTGTTGCGGAAATGGCGAAATATATGATATACTACGAATAAATGGTATTTTTCCAAAATAATGTTTTCACTGCTTGCATAAATAGACTGTTAAAAACGCTAAGCAGTTATACATAATTATTGATAGCAAATATGTTGTGACATTTTAAAAAGATGGCGTTACTGCAATTCCTTTCACTATATGAAAAGGCTTTGCTTTAATGTCTTATAAATTCATATATTTTTTTTATTTTTGAACTTCGATGTGTGTAGTCGTTTGTTTCTCAACGATGAACTTCACAACATTTTGTTATTTATAGAATAACTTGCACAGAAGTTACATCGGTGTTAGAGAATTTGACAAACAATTCCTTTTTTTGTCCACGCACTTTTTTTCTACTGTGGAAATTGTGGAAATTGTAAAAATGTGTGGAAATTATGGAAATTGTGGAAATGGTAAAGGAATTGTGAAAATTGTAGAACATAAAGCCAAATACACAATTAACAATTCAATCTGCCTTCATTCTTTTATTTATAAATAGTAATGATATCAATCACTAATGTATTGTAATAATAGTTTTTTTTTTTTTTTTTGAAAAGTCTTTCATCATAATAAATAAAATACATGTTTTAATAAAACCTATTTTTTTATTATTTATTGATAGGTTTACATCATTTTAACTTAGTACTATTGTTGAGTGGTATAAGCAATTGATACTCAATTATTGCTCCTTATATTAATCAACTGTTCATAAATAATTATACATAAGACGTGGTATAGAAATGTGATTTAACTTGTCAATACGACTTCACTGATCAGTTAATACCATATTTGCTTGTTCGACAATATGTTTCACTAACTAGTGACAACAACTTAAGATGTCGCAACATATGGTAGAATTACGAAAGAAGTGACTTATGTTTGTTAACCATTCAGTAAGCTCGTCATTAGCGTATATTTTATTATACTATATGTTGGGTTAAAAGGAAATAGCATATTTAAATAAAAAATAATCTTTTGTTTGGGAATTTTTTAACTTAGGTATATTCATGGTTTTCAATTGACAAAACAGAACAATCGTAGATCAATTTTCTTTTACTGGTTTCCCAATCTGCGTTTCTTAATTTGTTTCCCTTTTTGTGGTGGTATTTTTCTTTCTCTTTATAAATATACAAAATATATATATTTTCTCCAGAATGCACAATTTGTAAAATGCTAACATATGAATTTCTTTAATAAATTTCATATTGTAGCACAACATATGTATTTGTCACTATTGTATGCGTGTCCATATAAAGAAAAAAATATATGTAAGTCTTTTTTTTCTTTTACATAATATATATTTGGTTAAAAAAAAAAAAAAAGAAATCAAAAATACAAGAAAACATCTTGTCGGACTGCAACATGCGTAAATAATTAATTTGTTGTAATCTTTTCAAACTCCTTCTTACTATTTTCTTGTTCAGTTCATTTATTACAAGTATACGTTTTGTTGGCGGGAACCTATTAGTTCTGTTACCTTATCATATACATCTTTTCATTTTTTATTTTTATAAATTTTCAAGAAGAAAATGTAAGTTGTCCATATAGTTATATATATATATATATATTTATTATTTTTTAAGATATAATTTTTTCGACACCATTGCAATTTGGAGTCTTTGAAAAGTAGTATTTTTTTAGTACTGTTGGAAGTTACTACATAACAGCTTTAAGGAAAATTTCGCTTTTCCATAATATTAACATTTGTCAGTATGTCTAATGGCACATTTGCTAATATTACAGACATTGAAGAGATGCTGCTCTTATATGATTCTCTAATAAATGAAGGGCACATTGTAATAGTTTCTTAAAAAGGAAAAATTAGAAAGAAAAAAACAGACGCTCCAAACATACATATAACTGTTGTTAGAGCGTCTAGATGTAACATGAAAAAACAAAAAATAACTACATAATATGTTTTGGGGTCTTCACAATTCAAAATAAAGGTGTATACCTTATAAAAATTGAAGAAGAGCAAAAAGAAACAGTTAACATAAACTGTGATTTATGATTTGTGAATTGTGAATTGTTAATTGTATTTTGACTTGTGAATTGTTAATTGTATTTTGATTTGTGAATTGTTAATTGTGTTTTGATTTGTGTTTATATTTATATTTATTTTTTGATTTGTTCTTTTTCTTCAATTCGTTTCATATAACATACATTTTTGCAAACGTTAACAATGAAATTATCACTTTCTCGAATTTTAAGTTTTCATATTTTCGCTTTATTGATTTTTAGATTTCATTGGTGAATATAAAAAATACGTTAAAGCTGTCGACCGACTTGTCTCAAAAGTAAAAAAAAAAAAAAAAACCATATGCATCCCCATCACTTTTTTTTTTCTGAAACGCTAAATATTTAAAAGAATCAATCGTTTTTATTAGTATGTTATATGTTTTTTTCGTTTTTGTAAATTTCACAGATTTTTACAATATTACTACGATCAACGGAAAGAACAATTAACTGTTACGTATTTAGTTGAAGGATACAAACCCAATGGAACTGAATATGTTTGCGCAGTTGTATCAGAAAATGAACTGCAAAGTAAATAAAATCAATCCTATTTAAAAATATTTTAAAATAGAACAGTTAATACAAATATACACAATTATGTAATACATTTTTCCTAATAAAACGAAATTTCCTTCTTCATATACAATCGCAGATTTAAAAGATGCCGAAAACTATACTAAAAAAATCTACAGCATAAAATCCAAATATAGTAGAGCTGACGCTAATTCTTTATGGAAGCAAGTATAGACAAAAAGAACATTCGGAAAACATGATTCATTGGCATAGACATCGATTTCTACGTGTATGAAAAAAAAAATGTTATACCTAAACTACATAAACATTTTCTTTTGTGTGTATCTTTTAGGAGCTAAATGAGATAAACAAATTATGTAAAAAAGTAGATTTCCAAAAAGAGTTGTTTATACCACAGTAAGATACTTTTTTTTCTTTTTTTGGTGTGTACTCTTTCTCACGTTTCTCATTTCAAACGTACATTATTTGAACACAGTACAAGTATTACATGGATATTACATGTGTTGATAAATAACATTACTATTCATCTATATGTTTTCTTTGTTATGCTTCCATTTTATTCAGGTTTTCGGATATTGTACTTCACGATTTAAAACTTAAACAAAGAAAAGTTCTTTCCGATGAAACAAATAAAAGTACATTATTGATAAATAGAAATTCAAAAGACGAAACACCAATAAAAATTAAAAAGGAAAAAGTAAATGATGAAGAAAGAAAACAAGATTTAGGACAAACAAATAAAGGCAACCAGAGCAATGATAAAAAGACGTCAGCAAAAACGTTTTTAAAAAGTACGAATAATAGAACACTCCATGATTTTATACAAATAAAAAATGTCAAAAGAAAAAGGTCAGATAATTATTCGCCAGAGGAATCCAGTAAAAAAACAGCCGTAGAAGAAACTATCAATGCCAACGTCACAATAAAAACGGAAAATGGACCTTACACTGGAAAAGATACGACCAGTTTCGCAAAACATACAATTGATTGTGGTAAAAATGTATGTGAACAAAAGAGGAGTGATGAGAACTTGACAACAGTAGCGAAAATTAATGCCGAAATCAATAACCAAGTCAATACCGAAACTGATGCCGAAACAAATGGTGAAATTAATTCTAAATTTAAAGCTGAAATCAAAGATACCCCCCAAAAATTATTTCATTCAGACTCAAGTAGTGATGAAAGTGATAGAGAGGTAAATGAGGTCACAAATACGAAGCAAAACGAAAAAAAAAAGAAACGGTGGTAGAAGAAGAAGTAAGAGAACCCGCAAAAAAAATGCACAGGATTCAGTCCGTCAAAGAAACCCAAATGTATTTCGAAGATGGTTATTTAGTAACGAAAGAAAAAGACAAATGCATTCACCTAACAGAAACGGACTCACCAAAAAAAAACCAAATACTGAATAGTACTGTATTAATGTCAGCTAACAAAAAACGTAAATCCACACAACAAACATTGTTAACCGATTTTTTAAAAAAAAAAAAGTAACCTTAATAGCGGACACATATCAACTGATGCATAGCAAATACTTTTTGAATATATTATTCTTGCTTTTCTGTTTTCATTATTGTATTTACTCTTTCAGCACTTCGGAGAAAAATATCCGATACATAGCTGTAATGTTTTAAGTTGTATTCAATTAGGGGGTTCCATTGAATGTTATTTGCACACAATAATGTTTCGTTTAAAAAATCAAATACTATGCAACTGCTTATTTTCTTTGTTTTCTCAGTTATAAAATATAAAAATATTAAAATAATTGTACCCATTTTAACATATATATGTGCGTGAAAGAATATATATATAAAAATGCTAATAAATGAAAACTATATATAATTGATACAATAAAAGCATTCACACTTTATTATGTATATATATAAAATTACATTGAAGTACACGCTACGATTACAAGTAATACATTTTTTTGTTTTTGAAAAGAACATTTCTTACTTGAACAAAATAAAACACATTAGGATACATGTATAAATATATGTATAGGCAAAAAAATATTTTCACCTGATTCCATTGAAAAGAATTCGAGTGTAAAATATAAGATTATTAAAGCAGCACTAGTTTCCGATTCTTCTTCAAATTTTCCAAAGTTCGATAACTGTAAAAATGATTTCGACATTTCCATTGTCATGTTCCTCTGCTGCCACTTCCTTCATAAATAATTTATTTTTGTCCTTTACCCATCATATTCGCAAAATCTCCACCTTTAAAATTTTCAAACATCTCTTTATATTGAGGATTGTTCAAAAACTGTTGTGCCATTTCCGGATTCGATAACAAATTCTGCATCGACTTCAGTAATTCCGGATTACTCAAAAATTCTCTCATCTGTGGTGAATTGAAATCGGGCATTTCCCCCATTCCGGGCATACCTCCCATTCCTGGCATACCTCCCATACCTGGCATATTTCCCATACCTGGCATACCTCCCATACCTGGCATACCTCCCATACCTGGCATACCTCCCATTCCTGGCATACCACCCATACCTGGCATTCCTCCAGAAAAGTCGTCGGCACCACTATCATCAGATGAATCTGATGAATCCGACTCTTCTACATTTCTCTTCATATTCTGTTTTGCAGCTTTTTTTGCAGCAGCACGTCTTCTTTTTAATTCTTTCTCTCTTTTTTTTTTAATTTTTCTTCTTCTTTAATTATTTTGCTTCTTCTTTTCTCATAAATCTTTTTATATTTTTCTCCAACTAATTTTTGCATATCCCATAGTGTTTCATCATAGTCTATTTTTTGACCTTGTTCAATATCTGCATGTGCGTTCTCCCACTGTAACAAATGTCTGTAAGCTCGTCCCCTTATTTTATAAGCGTTAGCCGAATCAGGATTCAACTTCAAGGCTTCTGTACAATCTCGAATACAAGCTTTGGGTCTCGATAACTTTAACAAAATTAAAGCACGTTTTGTATATATCATAGCTGAAGGATTTCCGAAAGATAAAATTTTATTATACTTTTCTAAAGCTTCGTTATATTTATTTTCTTCTGCAAGCGCAACCGCTTCTTCTTTCAGTTTACAAATCTCTTCAATTGTGTCATCTGATAATTCTACTTCCCCTTCTGGTGCCAACGGTGGACACTCATCCGTTTCTTCTTCCATCTTTTCAGGGTCTTCTTCTACATCAGATTTAACTTCTTCTTCTTCTTCATCATCTTTTCCATCCGAATCAGATTCCGACTCTGATTCCGATTCCTCATCTTCTTCGTCATCATCATTCTGATCCGTACTTGCCTCGCTTGGAATTTTCTCATACGGCTTATTTCCATCTCGAACTTTACCTCCAAAACTTTCAATGAAAATCTTAAAAAATTCAAGTTCTGGTTTTAGCAAAAGAGAAGAATCCTTTTTGCAAAGGTCAACAAATTCCTTCAAATCGGATACTGTAAAAAGTGTGAAAAGGAAGTACAATGATATAGAAATACGATATACACTTATATGTATGATTATCAATTATGAAAGTTATCAACACATGTAAAAAAAAAAGCAACCATGAAATACATACATTTTTATTCAACCACAATACGCTACCCTATATACTCCATCACTGTTTAAAAATGTTTGATTCAATGATCAATTGTCACACCGCTATAAAAGCTTCCCAATTGAAATCATGCGATTCGCATATATTATGAAGTATATATGTGACATAATGTTAACACTATGTATATATATGAAGGAAACTCTTTAAATGTAGTCAATGAACGTCGTTATACACTTGATTTCATTACATTCAACATAGTGTTATGGCTCAACTAACATAAAATAAAAAAGTAACTTACTTTTTTTCTCATCCAATACTGTTGCTTCCATTGTTAAGATAAAAATAATGGTAGATCAAAGAGATTCGAAAAATAAACGTTATCAATTGCTTTATATTGTTACAATTTTTTTACAAAATTTATAATATGATCAAATACGTTTTTTCGAAATTATTTAACTATTAAATATCAATTTTTATAATGAAACTGATTGAGGTAAACCTTTGAAATAATGATATGATAAAAAAATGTTTTAATTATTCATTTGTTTTTATTTTAATATTTTTTTACTAAAACTCATATTGCTTATTCATTTAAAGTTGAAGTAGCAGTTTTTTTTTTTCTTCTTTATTTTATTCTTTAATTTTTTTTTTTTTTTTTTTAATTTTTTTTTTTTATTTTTTTTTTTTAACTTTTTTTTTTAATTTACTTTTGCATGAGGCATAGATTTTTTTTTTTTCTACAATATATAAAAAAAAAAGATTCATCAATCTTATATAAAAACGTTAAAGGTATATATATATTATATATATATATACAGAAAAACTTACATTGTAAAGATCGAATAAAATGATGAAATTCAAAAAATGTATGAAAAAAGAAAGTTATTAAATTTAGGGTAGTAACAGATTTTTCCAAGAATTTTAAAATTGTTCTTAGTTTTTTTTTTTTTTTCTTCGTATAGTTTCCTTTTATATTTATGTTACATATGGAAGAAAAATTATTTTCTTTGAAATTACATGAAATATATGTATATATATGTGATAATATAGTCATCTTGGATAGTAATGTCAATGTACACTACGTTTAACACTGAAGAAAAAAAATTGCTTTTTTCAACCGCAAATGTTTATTTTATTTGCAAGTACATAACCATCTCCTATAAAAGACGTACATGTGATAAGCGTATCATTGGAGAAATATCAAATTTCCTTAACATTCCTCATCAGGAGAAATCTTTTACTAATCTGTAATTCTCGTTTATAAAACATAGACAGATCATATATCATTGTATTTTATAAGATTACTTTCATTTGCACTAAATAAAAGATTCATCTTGAAAATTGGTTCTATTTATATGAAACTCATGAAACATTATATATGAAAAGCAAAGAAACTTTAATTAATGCTTCATTTTAAAAAAAAAAAAAAAAAAAAAAAAAAAGAAAAAGAAAAGAAAAGAGCACATCTTTACATATCATTAAAAATATTTTTTCCACGTATCGTATACGAGCTGACAGAGTTAAAATGTAAAGTCAAATCAAAAAAATTAAAAAAACAGAGAAAACAAATAAAACACATAACGTCAGAACATTTGATGTAACACAAATGCTGCATGTAACAAACGAATGGAAATATTTGTTTCCTTTCTATACAAATAATAAAAGTTCTATCACTTCGACAAAGTGTTAACTTTCCATTATCTTCTTAACACAGTCTGTTCCCTTCTTTCTACACTCTGACAATCGATTTTTCTCTCACATGTACTGTATTCACCTCTATATCCATTGATGGTCAATGTGACAGCTGCTGATATAACAGTAACAATACAATACAAACAAAATTTCACAAATACATTATCTGCAGACATTATAACTACCAAATCATCAAATATTCCCCATAAGCAAATTCCACACAAAAATGAAAAACAGTCTGCTATAAGACGAAGCCTTTTTTTACATACTGTATCTCCATCAGTAGACACACATAAACACTTACGGATACCATCGTCACTAGAAGTCGCATAATTTGTTTGATCTGTTCCACTTGAATTCGCATCATGCATATGAAGTGTTTTGAAATTTAGAAAATCTTCGTATTCCATATGGGTTCTTGACATTCCATCATCAATGTTTATTACGAACCAGCTTTGTTCTTCATCCACCTTGTTAAATTTATCATTACTATCATCGGCTCTTGTTGACTTACTGGACGCGTTGCACTTCCTCTCATGTTTATACCTTGCGCAATGTTTCTTAATACTTTTATTTATTTTAAATTTCTTTTTCCCCTGAAATGAATGCATAGGGAATTAACAAATATGCAAAATACGCAAAATACCTGACGTTTCAATATTTCATAAAAACAAAATATTCCGAAGAATAAGAACAAGCTGCTACCTCATATATATATACGATAAAACCTTCGTACATATAGATGCACACACAGCTAAAAAAAAAAAAAAAATGCTGGTATCTACTAATTTCAAAATAGGGACCAACTATGAAACATCGCACGTTTCAATATCTTCGTTAACATAAGATACTATTTACGCACGTATTTAACAACTACACTATACTAAGTTCTGTTTCTTAGGTACATCCAAGAAAAATGAAAAACACGAAACCTGAAACATGAAGCATGAAACATGAATTAAGTCTTCTTTATTGTATTATTTTTACAATATTTTTGAATGCATACAATTGACAATCATTTCTTCATATAAGTATTACGATTCAAAAGAAACTTTACAAATAAAGAAAGCAATAACGAAAGAGAGAAATAAAGAAATACCAATGAACAAATTACTACCAAAATTGCAAAAACACTTGCTGATACACGAATAAAAAATAAGAAACGCTTAAAGAAAAAAGAAGAATATGTTACGAGATTACTCAAATTGAAAAATGTCAACCATGGAATTTGTCAAAGATGGAATTTGTTAAAAATGGAAAATGTCAAAGATGGAAAATGTCGAAGATTGAAAATGATCAAATTTAAACACACGTTATAATCCCCAATATTAATAAGATTAAAATAACACTTGTAAAATTCTAGGAAATAAAAGGAATGATAGTACCAACAGGGGCTGGTTTAAATGTATCAAGAAACAGAATGACATAAGAAGAAGAAACACATATGTCAATACACATAGGTGTACCGTTCTTGCCAAATATACTAATCAAAAAAAATATAAAAACAGAAATAAAATGCACGTGTCAGCAAGCAGATACGCAGAGTTCATGTGCAGTATTATTGATAGGATAGCACAATATACCCGCGCAAAATGAACAGTAATGAATAAATGATTATCAGTTGACAACAATTACATGTGGTACTAGTTAAGAAGCAGTGTTACTGCATTACTAGTATGCGCAATTATTTAAAGGGGGAAGGGGGTCATTCAGAAAATATTACGTTCAAATCTTCACATAAAAGGACTTGCAACATATGAGCAAAACTATTAGTTATCTATTTTTTACACGTGGAAATCTAAGAACAAAGAAAATATTGATTAAGTCATCTCAATTCGTTTTTTGTTTTCTTAAATAGTTATTATTCCTTCTGTAGCAGATGGTTCCGCAGGGTTCATTTACAAATATGCCTACCTCTATGACCAGTAGTCAATCTACACCGTTTTTTTGTTATTCCTCTCTATTTATTCGAATCTATTACAATCAGCTTCGATTGCACCTGTCAGCGTCGTTGGGATCTTTACTACTTTATTCTAATGGCTATGTGTCAGGGCATTTTTAGAAACTTCTCTTCTGTTTAACGAAAAAATTTGTTACTGATGATTTGGTTCATACCAAAGAATTTGGCGCCACTTATAAAAATATCAAGTCGAACTACTGTAATACCAACACGCATTACTGAAACCAAAAATAGTACAGCCAAGCCAAAATGATAATTCCTTCTTTTCCAAATAACTTTTATCAAAAAAAGTATACGTATGCATAAAACGAAAGATGCTTCTCGTGTTACCAAATTATTCGATATGTTATTTGTTTCGATAGTGACGATGCTCTATGGTGAGATATCCTTTCTAGCGTATGTCAATTAATGAAAATTCATAGTTAAGGCATTTACAATTTTCCTTTCTCATTTCAAATATATGTTTACACTTGACACGTTTCGTCGAACAATTTGTCAAGGTACCATGATATTTAGTGCATACTGAAACAACTAATGTATGGAGCCTCATAAACTATGCACGGGCAATCCACTAGCGAACTTGTTTCTCTTTCCTTTCTGATGTCGTACAACTGTAATATACTTTATAACGTTTTTAGGGACTTCAAGGAGAATGTACAAACATACATAAAATGTTATTTCTCGGTTTTGAAATTCTTGATGAACATTTTATGTATTGGGGGATGTTTTTTATTTTTATAGATGTTCATCAATGGAAAAATAGTGCAAATTTCACAGGATTGCATCTATTACGTATAAATATATATATATATATGTTGATTCTCTTATAAATGGACATTAAGTTATTGATTATGTTTATTTACAATTTCCTAAAATTATTTTCAGAAGAAAAATATTACTGCCATGTATTTATTAAAAACAAAAATGACATTTGTTTATAATATAAATAATAAAAGTTGAACTCATGAATTTGATGATGCTTCTTGATGTGTATTTAATAAAAAATAAAAAAATAAAATAAAATTAAAAAAAAAATCGATCATTTAATTCATTCTGTAAAAATCGATTAATTCTGAAACGTACTAATTGTAATGTACAATTCAGAACAGAAGTGTTATTTGTTTATTTTTCTGTTTTACTTTAAATGCATGAATCAAAAATCGGCATTTTCATATTTCACTTTGAATAGTAAGTTTGAAAATATGAAAAAATAAGAACAGAAAAAGAATTAGTAGAAGCAATAATTCTTAAAATGATATGAATTCTAGTGGCTCAAAAAAAGAAACCAACCAAAGTGTAAACATGATCTGTAATTTTTCATATAATGCATTTGCAGCTATGTTTTTTTTTCGACTTCACTGAAGAAATCTTACTTGCTTTATTACGGAGGTTCTTCATGTTACGTAATATGCAAGTCGGCAAATATATTCAGCGTTTGTTACTTGTATAAAAAAAATTCTTATCTGAGATCACTTTTGTACTGATTTTATACTGATTTTGTAATGATTTTATATTGATTTTGTAATGATTTTATATTGATTTTGTAATGATTTTATATTGATTTTGTAATGATTTTATATTGATTTTGTAATGATTTTATACTGATTTTCCTTAGAGTAAAGAATTTCACCAACATGAGCACAAATTCGTTTACCCCAAAAAAATGTAATCGAATAGCAATATTCTAGATACAAATATTACAACGATTTCGAAAATTGAAAAAAATAATACATTCGACGCTGTTTATTTTAAACCTGTTTCGTCTAATTCACATAAAAAACTTTATGAAATTATTTTTTTCGGGAATTATTTTTTTTTTTTTAAATTTATGTAGATACGTATTTCGGAATTCGGTTATATATTTAACGGTGCAGTGAAAATTGTTTCGTAAGAAAATTATTTATTTTTTAAACTATATAACTGATTACAATGCATTTGAAAAATTGCTGAACACACGAACACTTCTATATTTCATTTATTATTGTCAGAACAGACGAAAAATATTGCGATCCTTAAAATGTTGTATATAAATAAAAATGTACGCTATAAGTGTTTAAATATTTTGAGAAGAAAATATTTACATATACCAGTTTTAACACTTACGACAAATAAGACCAAGCATTATGGATTGAAAACTTTTACCCCAACTGTAAAGGATGGTAATAACAATTTACTCAAAAAAAAAACAATTTTTTAAAATGTTCTCATTTAGAAAAACATAATATATCAGCGACAAAATATATTTACATGTTTAGACATATGTACCACCTATCTATTCGGATATACATCCCGTTTATCCTTTTGTGTATAGTATAGATGTTAGATGTCAGTTGGTAATATAAAGTACTCTGTGTTTTCATTATGTCACTGATAACTTAAAAATCCAAATACTTACTTATGACAACAAAAAGGAAAGACAATAGAGTAGGTTTTTGTATTTATTGAAGCTAATTTTCGGAAATATAATAAAATTTTACATATAGAAGATAACGATTTAAAACAAAATGCGTAAATAAATACTTAAATGGAACGCTATAAATTAAAAGAAAGAAAGATAAAAAAAAAAAAACTTGTTTTCAAAAAAAGCAATGTTGAAGTTTGTATAAAACATTTTATAAATTGTCAAAAGCAAAATTTTTGTAATGAAAACATGAAAACAAAAAATTTTATATTTACTTCATTACGTCTTCATTTTGTACTGGTCCCATCAATTTTTTATGATAAACAATACATACGGTATCATTTTTAATGTTGTGCTGTTGTTTTGAGATCAATATTTTATACCATGTTCTGTTGCCCAGTGTAATATGAACAGTGACATATATTGGCTGGCACTATGTATAAATTAATAAAAAAAAATTATTTTGTTTAAAATTTTGGAAGAGATATAATTCATCATACATATAGGATTCATCTTTCTTGTGTTTGCTGTGAAACGAGCTTTATCTTTCATTTTTTTTAATATTGTTGAATTGTTTCAACACCAAACATTTGTGCTATAAACCTGAAAGGAATTTCTATACACAATATGGGCTTAAAGAAAACATATACAAAATAAAACGTTTGATTTGTATTCTTTTGTTCCTAAAACTAGTTTAGCATGTTGACATTTTTCTTTTCTTTTCTTTTTTGTTTTTCCTTTTTCTTTTTCTTTTTTTTTTAAAGGAGAGTATAATGTTACAAAAAATTCTAAGATTCCGGAACATATAAATGTACCTTCTTATGCCAAAACGGGAATTGTAGAAAATTCAGAAAAATGTTATGAAATAAAAGATCAAGAATATATTAAGAAAATGAAAAAGGCGGGGAAATTGGCAGCACAATGTTTACAATTATGTTTAGAAAATTCGAAAGAAAATACAACAACAGATGAAATTGATAAATTGGCTTTTAATTTTATTATAGAACATAATGCATATCCCGCTGGTATCAATTTTCATGGATTTCCTAAAACAATATGTGCTTCTCCTAATGAAGGTTCGAACTTGTTAACTGACTGATTTCATTCATTCGTTATATATTTTTATATATTTATATTCACAACTAAATGTTCTAAATTTTCTAACGCGTTTTTATTTATTTCATTTTTTTCGAATTTGGTTCTTGTCACTTTTTATTTCTGTTTTTATTTATTTTCCTTCTTCAGTGGTATGTCACGGAATTCCGAATTTGCGTAAACTCCGATCTGGTGATATTGTGACTTATGATTGTACAGTTTTTGTAGATGGGGTTTTTGGTGATTGTGCTGGTACAAAAACTATTGGTAATGTTTCCAAAGAACATAAGAAATTAGTTGAAGTGAGTAAAGAATGCTTATATAAAGCTATTTCGATTTGTAAAGATGGTCAGAAGTTTTCTGAAATTGGAAGAGTAATAACAGAACATGCGGAAAAATATGGGTTTCATGTAATAAAAGATTTTTGTGGTCATTTCATTGGAACTAATATGCATATGTACCCACTAATTGAACATTATTTTCCAAATACTCATGGAAATACTTGTATGAAAGAAGGACAAGTCTTTACTATTGAACCTATTTTATCAGAAGGAAGTGTTCAACTGAAATGTTGGAATGATAAGTGGACTTTTGTTACCAGTGATCATGCTTTTTGTTCTCAGTGGGAGCATACAATCTTAGTACTAAAAGATGGAGCACAAATTCTAACTCTACCAGATGATTAAACAGATTTTTTTAACACACCAATAAACTATAAAAATATGTATTTTTATTTTCGTTAATATTTATAAAATCTGATAATGAACAAATCGTTTTTAAATTGACCACATCTCATAAAAGAAAAGCTTTTGACATTTTCTTTTATAAATACTGCTCATTAGTTTAAGCTCTAATTCTTTGTTGCCTTTTTTCGTTTATTATTTTGAATCATAAATAAATTATTATGTATCATTACCTATATTGTCATTTATTATTTTTTTGTTTATGTGAACATTTTTTACTTTTGCATTGTTTCCTAGTATTTGTGCTTTATCTTCTTATTTTCTCTTTTTCTCTACTGTATGCTTTTCCGAATTTCAACTTTTATTTTTAGGCAGAGTTGGTTTACTACCATTTCTCTTTTTAATAGACAACGTCTTGCCATTTACTACATTTTGTATGGACGACTTAAGTCATAATACATAATCGATAAACTAGATTACTCTTTTTAATAAATGAAGATGAACCTTTCAATATATAAATATACATATATATTTTAATTTAATAAAATTTCATGTTATAAAAGTATATGTGTAATGCGTTAAAATGGAATTTCACTGAAACAGGAATCTATATATGTATATATATTTGTGTTGTTATTTTTTATTTATTTATTATTTATTTATTTTACCTACTGTTTAAAACAACTGAAAGACAAAATAAATGAACATAATACTCGGAATGAAAAACAATTTCAAATCATTTTATTTTGATGTTATTCAAAAGAGTAATAAGGATATATACACAAAAATAATATAAACTAATAA
>LSRZ01000033.1:3352-34208 GCA_001625125.1 Haemoproteus tartakovskyi | reverse complement strand
TATATATATACAATTATTAAAGGTAACCAAATCGTTAATTAATAAAATATAGTAAGGGTTATTTTATAACCCAACATGTAATTATTTATATTCATGTATGTCAGAGATGTTTTTTACAACTTTCTAAAAATTTTTAAAAAAGCGATTATAAAACGTGATTCTTTATGTTCATGTAGAACACTATTTTTTTTTTTTTTGGTCTTTTCCAATTTCATTTTTATGGTACTTAAAAGTATAACATTTTGGTTAGTGTCTATTTCCTTAAAAGTCAGACATTTAAAAGGATACGTAAAAAAGAAACTATAAATAGTGCTATTATTATTTTATTGGAATGTAGATTAATCATAAATGTTGCCTTTATATTCGTTACAGTTATGTGTTCATCAGAATTTTTATCAAAAATACAAAAAAATGTATAATTGTTAATTTCATAAAAGAGCTTTTACCACTTTAATTTTACAAATATAGTAGTTGTAGAGATATGGTAATTTTACCGAAATGTAAAATAAAATCGAAATATAAAATGAAACCAAAATGTAAAAAAATGAAACCGAAAAAATTTACACAAAAATATTTACACAAACACATTTACACAAACACATTTACACAAACACATATACACAAACACATTTAATTTAAATATATTTTTTTTACAATTTCCTATGTAATATTTGTAAAATAAATTTATTTATCATACCGAAGTTATCTTCTTAACATGTCTTTAATGCTAATGATAAAAAAATAACAGTGCATGTTTCAAACATACAATACTATGTGTGAATATGGAACACGTTTATTTTTTACGTACCATATTGGTCAGTGCATAATTTATAAATATTTTTCACAAAAGGAAAGAAAGAGATGAATTGTTGAAATAATTGAAAAAAATAAAGTAAAGGAAATGAAGTGAATAATACAGAATGCATAAAAATTTGAAAGCTCTAAAAAAGGTAACTGTTGTAGAAAGAAGCATGGGCGAGTTAATTTAATTTATGTTTTGAAAAAATATTGCAGACATTTATCTTATTCGGTACATCATATAGCTGTATAGTAGTGAACTGCGTTAAACATGCGCCACATTAAACTTTTTAAACGCATAAATTAAGTAACGTATGAGAACAAGCTGTTGCTGTTCATGAGCAGATAAAATATCAAATAACATTTTAACGTACTGAAAATCTATAGAAGGAATATTTTATGCATCAGAGAATGTAAAAATACATACGAAATGTTGATTTGGGCATTTTTTTTTTGTAAACTGCTGAGCTATTAATTTATTAAAGATTACTTTGATAACGTTGTGCGGAAATGATTCGTTCGACGCTCGTGGCTGATATGATATGTCAGGAATGCAGAATTATAATGATGAAAAATTAATCAATTATGTTAAGAAAGTAGATCACATGTAATTGTATGTTTGTTTGTTGTATGTACATCTGCATTGTGTCATATTCGTGTCCTCACATGTAATTGTATGTTTGTTTGTTTGTTGCATGTACGTTTGCATTGTTTCATGCTCTTGTTTTGTGATTTTTGTTAAAAATATCTTTGGGATGATGGCATTTGTTCGAAAAGTTTGTTCAGAAAATGAATTTAAGAAATTCAGCAATGAAAAAAGAAAAAGAAAGCATCAGCAATTTTCGAGCTGGGCGAAATTGAACGAGCTGAAGTAGTTTTATGTTTTTGAACATAAAATGATGGACAAGAGTCTGAAAGAGTTTTATTTTGAAAACTATTTTTTTTACACATTTCGTTTTAATTGCTTTTGAACAGATTATTTTTTATTTCATTTTCAACTCAGTTATAACTGTTTAAATTAAAATCTCTTTAAAGAATTTGTGTTAAATAAAAGTCGACTGTATGTTTTAAAATAAGCATGTGATATGAAAACAGCAATTGTCTCACTTAAAAATATTTAAGCGTGAATAATAAATTATATTCTAGGGAACTTTGATATTAAGTCCAGCAAAAAATTTACGTTGGGAAAAAATGGAAAAGGCATTTTGACAAACTATTTTATGATGAACGGGAAGCAGAAAAATACGTTAAGGATTGGTTTATTAAATATACTTTCGTTTGAATTATATCAGCTTTTATACACTGGTTGGACTGATGTTTATTCCTCAGACACTCTAGAAATATGATCACTAAAGATTTGAATTTCTTTGTCTAATTTGAAAATTTATTAGAAAGAAAAATACAAAAAAAAACAGAGGCACATTACATATTGGTATGTGTACAATACTCTCTTTCTTTTGAGAGTCACACATTATGTAGCACAGTTATTCTAGATACTACTTATGTAATGAGCAATCAGTATATATTGTTTGTTATAACTTTTCTATTTCTTGGTTTTTTTTTTCTTAAGTAAAAATTTAAAGCAAAATATTTTATTTGGTAAGCTTTTGAGGTGTACAGTTGATTCAATGTTGATTATGTTTGCAAGGCACTCCTCCCCAGAAAAAAAATTATGCATATACATGTGGCACTTCAATGTACACAAAAATAACATAAAAAAGAATAACTGTTCACACATGTAACAGCCCCATTTTTTTTTAACTATTCATTAGATACGAATTTAATTATTTATTCATCTAAATATCAAAACTTTTTTTTTGAGAAAAAGCATATAAGTTCTTGTTGAAATTTCCCTTTTTTCTTATCTGTCAATTCCATTTGTAAAAAAAATGTATAAATTTTTTTTTTTTACTTTTTATGAACTTATATATTGTATAGTTTTTTTTTTTTTTTAAGAATGCACATTTTCGTGGTATGCCATTTTTTCAGACTTAAAATTTTATTAGGGTTATTTTGATAACCCACATACAAATGTATCTGAATACGGACGTGACATTATGAAGTGATGCCATTTGTACATAATTGTCTAATATAAGTTATTGTTTTACATATCCATATTTTTTAACTGGATATTAATATATTTACTTCTGTTTCCATACATGTAATTCAATATAATATCATGGATTTATTTTATATTCATATATATAATTCTGAATTCATACATGTAATTCAATATAATATCATGGAATGTTATTTGAAAATATTCGATCAAAGAGTGTTATCAATAGTTTTTATGTTCAAAAAGAGTGTCTTATGATGTACTAATGTATTCTTTTTTAAAAATGTTTTTGAAAAAAAAAAATATTTCGGTTATACTTTAAAGAAAAAAATTTTATTAGTCGTTTATTAGTCATTTTTAAATAATAAACATTATTGGAAAAGAGACAAATCTTTTAAAAAAAATGAATGATTGTAATTACAAAAATTTTGTTTTCAATAATACTTCAATTTTTACAACAAGCAAAAACAAAATTGTATGGAACATTTTTTTTTTATATGTGTGCTCTTTTTAGTTGAAACGTTCATGAATGTAGAAAATATTTTTAAGAAAAACAAACAGCTGGTCTTTTTTAGTTATATCACTTTCTTTTCATTTATCTTCTGGTAATTTTTTCGTTTTTTTGTGTAAAGAGTTTGAGCATAAATTATTTTGAGCACTTTAGCTTAATTTCTCTTGTTACTGGTTAACTGATAAACGAAATCAAACGAAACGAAATCAAACGAAACGAAATCAAACGAAACGAAATCAAACGAAACGAAATCAAACGAAACGAAATCAAACGAAACGAAATCAAACGAAACGAAATCAAACGAAACGAAATCAAACGAAACGAAATCGAACGAAACGAAATCGAACGAAACGAAATCAAACGAAAAGAAATCGAACGAAACGAAATCGAACGAAAAGAAATCGAACGAAACGAAATCGAACGAAACGAAATCGAACGAAACGAAATCGAACGAAACGAAATCGAACGAAACGAAATCGAACGAAACGAAATCGAACGAAACGAAATCAAACGAAACCAATAAAATGATTCCTCATGAGTAGAGAAGCATTTTTTTTTTTACCTAAATATGGCGCAGAAATAAAAAAAAACAAGAAATGGTAATTATTTTGTGTAAGTATTCTTGTAAACATTAACATGTTTTTATAGTGAAACCATATAATTGAATAATGGAATTTCTATTTCCGTTTCCTTATTTAGGTTGAATATAAAAAAACTTTCATTTGCTGAATTACTTATTTTTACTTTTATTTGTAAAAAAACTACCAAATTCTAGACCATAAATTGTATATATTTATGAATTATGAAGAAAAATATTATAATGGATCAAAACTTGTGATATTTTTTTCTTTATTATTTTTCATTTATTTTTTATTATATTTTTTTTTTTTTTATGTTTTACTCCTTTTTGTTATTGTTTATTCTTTATTTTATTTTATTCTTTTTTGTTTTTGTTTATTCTTTATTTTATTTTATTCTCTTTTGTTCCGGTTTATTATTTGTTATTTTTTATTATTTCTTATTTTTTGTTTTTCACATTTGCATTTTGTTTTGTAATACCTTTCATTCACTTATTTTGCCGAGGATAAAGCTGTATGGTATGATCCATTGTTTTGGAAAACTATCAGCGCTATCCGTATAATATTGCTTTAATTATTTATGATTACCCATCGGGTAAGAAAAAATTGTTAGCCTGTAAGTTTTTTTTCTGTGCTGTAAAATAAAGTATACGTTGGTAAGGGAACGCTGTGAATATGCTGAATATTGTATATTGTTTTTTTGGGAACATCCCGAAACATCTTGGAACAATATATATTGTGTTTATTCTTCTCTGCAGAAATTTCCCTTTTGTGGAATCATCAGAAAGAGGTATAAGTGTAACGAGATAAAAAAAAAAACTTTTTAAAAAAATATGTTATAGGCATTTTATATTCTTAAAAATGGTTTTCATTTCGCTTTCTTTTTTTAACAGACTTTAATAATATGTTTAAGAATACTTCTATGACGTTACAAGGCAATAGTGTAAACAGTTCTCCTTATGTTATCTCCGGATGTGTTCAGAATTTAGCAGGAAATTATGGATCTGGTGAAATGGCCTGCGGTTTGTTGCTTCCATTGTTAACGGAAGATCAACAAAAAAATCTAATGCTTTATAGAAACGCATATGAATTACCGCCTAAAAGATCAGTAACAGATCGCCGAACAGTGCAACCAAATATACCTGATATGCCTGTCCCGCAGACCTTTCAAAATACTATGTATTTTCGTGAAAGTCCTCAGAACCCCCCACATAATGTACAGCAATATAATATTCAGCCACCAGGAGGAAGTGGTGGAAGCAGGGGAGTATACAATAACGACCCATACATTTTACCGAATCGTTACGTCGGCTCAACTGTCACAATGAAGTCTTATAACATGCATGATGATAAATCAGAAATAAGTGAACTTGAGGAAGATGTACTAAATTGGATGCTGGATTGCTTGGACGCATTGATTGAAAAAGAAGGCTATGAAAGTTATGATAAACGTAGAAAACAGGGTGTCGATAATTTTTTAAAACAGGACGGCAATGTAGGTACATAAAAATAGGATAAGAATTTACGATTATAGGGATGTGTGTAGAAATACAAAGACGTTTTTGCTATCCGTAAATGTTTCACTGACATTCAGCCTTCACGAAATATATACAATTAGTAAATGACTTCAAGTTTTCACTGTTTTCACTGAATGCTCTCAAATATTGTAGGATATACTCAACTGTTTTATTCATAATTGAATACGTATTACAAAGGTGCATTGTCAAGGGGAAGGAACAAGAATGAAGAAAAAGACTAGTATAAAGAAAAAAACACATGTGCAAATTATTGAAAATAGTAATTTTAAACATATTCAGATAATATACCTAAAGCTTTGATTGTACATATTAAAGAACTTTATTAGGTGATGAATTAGATGTAATGAACTATATGTAATGAAATTTTAATAGTATTATGATAACAAGAGCAACTGAACACTTCAGAATGTATGAGGCAATGAATTTTAAGTTGAAAGACAATGAGTAATTTCTTGAGTGGTTACTGTGGGTTTTTTTAATTGTATTGCACCATAATACAGTTAAATGCAGTTATATGATATATGCATGATCCGTTTATAATATCAGCTACCTTTTTAGATCCGTTTTCTTCGAACAAAACTTTTTTTCTAGTGGAAAATTATTCTTTATTTGTTTTTATTTTGAAGAATTGTGTGAAACTAAATTATCAAAATAGCTTAATAAAAAATATAAAGCCTACAAAGAGGGCCTACTATGAAAAATGTGCATTCTGAAAAAAAAAATATAAATTCATATACGTATAAGTGTTTGTACGACTTTTCCATAAAAATAAAATTCGTATATATGTGTGCATAAAATTTTTTTTTTTTAATATAATTATGAGAGGAATTAAAATGCAGAGAAAAGAGAGAATTTTCGACAAGAACTTATATGTTCCCTCTTAGACAAACGTTTAAATATTCATAGGAAGGAGTAATTGAATTCCTATCGAATGAATAGTTAAAAAAAATAAATTGTTTTCATGTGAAAAAAGTAAAAATTTTTCATCACCTTTTTTATGTATATTTAAGCGCTACATAAGTTTGCATAAGCATTTTTTTAAGGACCTTGTCAACATATTGGTTTATAAAGATGGCTTTTCCACTTTATCACAAGGTAACTTTAAAATGGTACCGTTAAAAAGGTTCCCCAGATTATTTTATATTTTCTTTTTAAACTGATGCATGCTGAATTTAATGATCAGTTAATTGTTATTATCCCAAGGAGTCCTCGCTAAATATAACTTTCAGCTTTTGTTTTGCTTTATGGCACGTATAGCTTTAGTTGAATATGTGACTGACAGCGATTGCTGAAATGCCTTTATAACGAAATCATACTTATTTTTAAATCTTAGAACTGTTCTCCTAAGTACTTTTATATTCGACTTTTATTTAATATCTTCTTTAATTACAATCAAATGCTGGTAAAAATTTTCCTTCCCGATAAACCGAAAAGATGAATCAAACGGAAATTAATACACTATTGTTAATTCAATATTGGGTTATTAAAATACCTCTTATAAAAAATTGGTTAGGAAATAATTAAAATGAAATAAACAGAATGTCACTATTTGGTAGAATACGAGATATTGCATAGTAAGCTTATTTTTAATCCGTATAAAAAGGGATGACAACGGAATTTTACTATTCGGTAAAATACCAGAAAATGCATAGTAAAAATGCATAGTAAGGTTATTTTTAATCTGTATACAAAGGAAAGATAACAGAATGTTACTATTCGGTAAAATACCAGAAAATGCACAGTAAAAATGCACAGTAAAAATACACAGTAAAAATGCATAGTAAAAATGCATAGTAAAAATGCATAGTAAAAATGCATAGTAAAAATGCATAGTAAAAATGCATAGTGAAAATGCATAGTAAGGTTATTTTTAATCTGTATGAAAAGAAAAGACGAACTGAAAATTTTTATTTTTTCAACAATGCAAATCCTCTAAAAATAAAATAATAGAGGGTTCGAAAATAAAAATACATCAACTATCAGAGTTTATTTTATTTTGTTAATTCCAACTATTGGAGAGGAATGGAACATTGCGTACTAATAAAAAGTTTATTTTGCTTAACAAAAAAAAAATAACTATTCTTGCTAAATTATAAAATATATACATGTTAATTTTTAATTGTTTTCATTTTGTCAAAATATTACTTTTATTTCGCACAAAAAAAAAAAAATTAAAAAAAAAAAAATTGGTTTTTTTTTTATGTGTGTGGACCAGTCTTTTTTTTTAACAATTTTTTTTTGGCATTTTTTTTTCTGAAAAAGTTTTATTCACTTGAAAATGTGTAAGTGAAGAGGAACAATGTACACTTTTTGGATTTGTTTTTAAAAAATTGTACTTAAGTTACGTATTAAACTTCAATAAATATTGACATTAATATAATAACTCTGAAATGTTTTGTTAATAGCGAACTAGAGCGCCATCGTCAACTAAAATTATCAAATATTGTTTTGATAAACCAAATATATAATTTTTCCTGAATTTAATTTTTAATAAAGTTCAACTCCTTTCCTTTCCAAAATTTATTAAATTCTCACCAAATTTTAATTCAAAATTATAAAATTTAAAGTTGCAAAAAAAAAAAAATTCAAAAGTTACGTTTTAAAAAAAAATAAATGTTTGCAAAACATAAAACATATTAAAAAGGTAACTTTTTAAGACTGTGGTCCAACATTTTACGTTGAATGAAATAAAATTACCTTTTTTTGTTTAAAATTCGTCGCTAGAAATAAGCTTCAAAAATCAATTCTCTTGATGATAAAATAAAAAAAAAATTTCGTTGGAATGGAAAAAACAAAGAAGATCAGTTGTTTTTTTTTTTTTAACATAATTTTTTCGAACAACCTTCCGTCATCTTTAAGATTTTTTCCTCCAAATTTCGCATGTGGTCTATCAAAATGATTTTTCAACTTGTTCGAAAGGTAAACTTATGCTGGACTCGATTTCAAAAATCCCTAAACCATACCTTATTATTCATTTACTCTTAAATATTTTTAAAAGCGATAATACGCTGTGTTCGTATCAAATGTTTATTTTAAACATACAACCAACTTCTATTCAACGCAAATTCTTTAAAACGTTTTTAATTTGGACAGTTATAATTGAGTTGAAAATTAAACAAAAAATAATTTGTTCCAACGCAATTAAAACGAAATTTGTAAAAAAAAATGTTTTCAAAATAAAACTCTTTCAGACTGTTATTCATCATTTTATGTTTAAAAAATATAAAACTATTTCAGTGTGTTCAATTCCGCATAGCTGAAAAAATTGCTGATATATTTTTTTTTCTTTCATTACTGAATTCCTGAAAATTAGTTTCTTTGAACAAACTTTTTTTTTGAACAACTTTTGTCATCCCAAAGAAATTTTTAACAAAAGTCACAAAACACGAACAAGACACAATGGAAACGTACATACAGCAAACAATCATACAATTACATGTAATAACGTTCCTGACCGATTTAATTGACTTTCCGCCATCAAAATAATGTAGAAATACATGTGATGCAATTTTCTGACATCATATGACAATTATATACTCCCATACGAAACTTTTTCCCCAAATATTTTAGAAAGCTATTTTTGATAATAAATCCATCTTTTTGCAAACTGAATTTACCAACTTTGAATTAAATTTGTTGAGAGTTAAAATATTTTATAAGGAAAGGAGTTGCATTTGTTTAGAGGACTAAATTTAAAGAATAAAACTTCTTATCAGCAGTTATTATAAGTAAAAAAGATTTACTACAGAAGTTGACGGTAATAGTATTTTTGGGATAGTCGTAATACTTAGAGCATTAGTTCTGCTTAAAAGGCATGAGGTTCCTGTTGCGTACGTCAAAAAAACTTTAATTAAAGATATATGAGTTATCTTTTGGGAAATCCAACAGAAGCTGCATTTAGAGAGGTATGATATGCATGTTGATGAATTCAATAACAGCGGTATTTAGAAAGATGTTTGCTGCATGTTGTGAACATCAAGAAACGCTGTAATTAAAAAGTGATGAGTTGGTTGTTATGGTTTTAAACGAAAGATGTTACAAAATATAAAGGAAAATAAATTATAGTGTATAGAATTTCTTTAAAGGAACGAGCATAATTTTACCTTGTGGAAAAGTGGAAAAGTAGAAACGTGGAAAAGTAGAAACGTGGAAAAGTAGAAAAGTGGAAAAGGCATTTTGATAAATTAAATATTAGTTAAAAAATTTCCCAAGAATTAAAAAGAAGCTGCACAAAAATCACTGTGTTGGCTATAATTCAACATATAATTTGACAAAAAAAAAATTCCTCTACTAAAATAATATCTTGTCTTTCATTTTTTTTTCTTTTATTTTTCTTTTTTTTTTCTGAATTAATTCAAAACTAACTAAAACCCAAGATATTTAAAAACTTTGCAAAAGCAAAAATGTTAAAAGTTGCATTGATTTATTTCAATTAAAAAAAACCAAAAGTTTTAAAACACTAAATATATCTGACACTGTAAAAGGAAAACGTAAACATCAGTTAATAAAAAAACAGTTTCAGCATGTTCTTAATTTATGTTACTGAACATTAATTATCCTCCCCGTTCAAAAGAAGTTATTTGTCTTAAACAGGTCAATTTCTAAAAACACATTAATTACATTTTTTTCTGAACAATTCCCAGTCATCTTTAAGAGTTTTTTTTTTTGTAAAAAGAAAACTTCGCATGTGGTTTATCAAAGCCACGTTTAATGATTTTTGTTAACTACTGTCCTCTGATTCGTTATTAATAAGACTTTCCAGAATGAATTTCTAATATCAAAATTTATTTTGATATTAGTGTTTGAATAATTCTTTTCACGTCGTCAAATGTGCTCTTTGGAATAGTTCATTGTTTTTAGAAAGTATACATTACATGTGATGCATAACTTTTAATTATCTACACAGTTTGTTATAAATTTCTCAGTTATGTTTCTTTTACAACTCTATGTACTTATTATGTCTACTATTTTGTAATGCATACGGACATTGTATATAGGTCGATCGGCTTTTACTGTCAATAAAAAAATTAAAAATTAGCTAGCACATAAAAAATAAAAAACAATTATTTTATTTTTTTACGAAATTTTATGAAAAATATAAAAATGATTTTTAACAGAACTAAGAAAATTATAAATGAAAATTTTGACATATTTCCTTTTGAAAGAGAATTTTGTGAGTGCAAAAACGTTTTATTTATTACTAAAATTTTAATTTCTGTCAAAAATATATTAAGTATTAATAAAACATCTTTGATTTACCGATTCTTTTCTTTTAACATTTGACTGAATTATTTCTATCAGTATTTCAGCTTCGTTTGTTTTTTTTTATTTTTTTCTCAGTACGGAATTGCATGCTTTAGAATTTTTCGTTATTTTTAAAAGTTTTAGACCCTTTTTTTGCCTAGCAGTTCACGTCCTTTCGTATAATAAATAATTGTTTATCTGGTTTCAATTATTTATTAAGAAATTATATAAGGGTTACTTAGAAAACGCAACATGAAACAAACACAAAATAATGAATATAAAAATGCAATAAAAAGAAAACTTATGAATGCATGTAGAGCTATTCGTAACAAAGTATCTGTCTTCTTAACAGGATCTTCTGTTTTCCTGACATGATAAAGTTAATTATGTCCGTCGAGCGAATTTTTCATTCCAAATATAATGAAAGGCATCTTTCATAAACCAGCTGATGACATACACTGATAATATAATGTGCTATGTATTGATTCCACATTATTCAAGACAATAATCTGTAATTTAATATACTATTGAAAGAGATGTTATTGTCTAATGAGTGTCAAGAAAACAATGTAATTACTTAAATGGCTTGGCACCTTCCATGTTTCATGTGAAATATTTTAAGTAGAAAACAGGTCCTCTTTTACTTTAACAAATAAATCATTTGAACTGCTTAAAAACAAGCATAATGTATTGGTTTATATGTTTTGCAGTATACACGAAAAAATTAAACATGTGGTTTTGGGTTCTCCATATATTATCGATATTTGTTGAAAAGAAAAATTATGTGGTACAGTCGGCACTAAACCCATTAAATACAAGTGGTGAAATAAGTCATAAAAGGCTTCGATTGGAATCTGAATATCAGTTGAATCCAGATACAAATGCACGCGGTATTTGTTTGTCTTCTACGGAAAATGTTTTAAGTAGTCTTACAGTAGATGGTGTGGCTCAAGTGTTTGATGATACTCCTTCAACGAGTTATGATAGCGGCCCGTCCACAATGAGAACAACCAGTTTACAGGAAACATTTGATGAATCTCAAGAAATGCCATTACTGTTTTTTGAAGATCACGAATTGAGTGACGCAGATGGAATGGAACTACTTACTGAAGCAGATGAGTTAAATGACCAAATAAAAAAAAAACTGTTACATGAAATGAGTTTATTTCGAAGTAGCATGTTACAATTAGAGAATAATGATGGAACGTTGAACCACCTTACAGGCTCGGATACTCTGAGTAATTTAGGTGCATTAAATGAAGATGTCGAACAACAATTACGTAATACAATAATGCCTTCATTTATACATTGCGTTTCAAGCACAATGGGAAGGGAGGTAACTGACGCGTTGAAAGTTTCTTCAGAGGCGGCAAGTGGTTTTAATAATGGGTCTGAAAATATTTCATGTTATCAAGTTGATTATTGCAAGGAAAACATGCCCACAGCGCCGTGTATCCAATTAAAAGATGTAGGGCTCCAACAGCAGGTATGTGTCGACAATGTAACATTTACTGGTACTTTAGAAAAAGAGGCGATAACAGAAACAAATAATGGTGATGCGACAGGTGCTACATCTTCTCAGACCTCCCCCCAAAATATAATAGAAAACGAGAGAGAAACTATATATGTGGATTTTATAGAAATGGTGATGCACAAAATAATAAAAAATTTGGAATTATATAATCACGCTAATGAAAATGAGCTAAATGCGGCTGTAAAAAGAGGGATTCAATATATATACGATTATAAAGATGAGAATGAATATATGCACATAGGAAATAGTGAAACTAAACAATTATTTAGGAGTATTATTATGCATATACCAAAAAATATACCCAAAACGATCTCTGCTGATAACTTAAAAGATGTGACTGAATTTTTAAAGTCACCTGCTATTTTTCAAGCATGTTATACTTGTTTGTTAGCTTCATATAATAAAAAATATATGGAGCAAATAACACATCTTCAAGAAAAGCTTTCGAAAAAGAGAGAATCTGTTTTACGAACAATGGAAGCATTTTTGAAAATCGATGAGCCCAAGACATATGTAAACTTGAGCCCTTTATTGATTTTTCATTTTACAGATCATAATTGTGTGGTCGAATGTGTACTTAAATGGGTTTTTTGTTTAGTAAAAGAAAATAGCCCATTTGATGAAATACAGCAGAAGTTAGATAACTACCATAAACGATTAGAATCGCTATATTCATCTATCATTGCGTTTGAAACGATTTATGAAGGTGAAGAAAAGGATGTAGATAAAAGAGCAGAGGATTTGAAAAAAACATTAGAATCATGTGTAGCAGAAATGAAATCATTTTTAGGTGCATTAGAAGACGAGCAAAACGATTTGATAAAACAGGTATCCCAAACATTTAGTAATGTGAAAGAAATGGTAGCATTCTTTTTTTACAATATCGGAAAAATTTTACTTGTGCTTTTATATTTGAACCAAAAACAAAAGAAGAATATTTTATTTATTATGGGTGCATTCATTGAGTTATTAGCAGCATGTAGGAGTCACATACAATGCGACAGTGATTTAACAAAGGAAATAAAATTGTTATTAAAAGAAAAGGAATATGTGTTACATAAGTTTTTTTTTAATATGTTTCTGTGGATATATAAGGTTTTAATTGCAAAATTAATATTACTCGCTGAAAGTACATTAATAAACGTAGATGAAAAAGTGGATGAATTGGGAAATTTAAATGCTGATGCAATACTCGAACTGACAGCAGATTTAACAAAAAAAGTGAAATGTTTTAAAAATAATGAGCTTTTAATATTACGAAACATTATTAGCAAGAAAAATCAGTTTGAACAACATGCACCTATATTTTCAAAATTAGGTGAAATACACAATAAAGTAAAAATGTTAGTAAAAAATTCAGAAAAAGTAAAATGTCATATTAAAAAAAAAAAACTGAAAAATCATGCACCGACATTTGAAGAAATATTTACAACTTTTGACTTATTATTCCGAAAAATTGATATAAAGCCAATAGATAAAGAGAAACTGGAACAATTAAAAAACTACGTGCAAACTTTACGAAACACAAGTTTATCATCTGAAAATGATAACTAACTTCAACGAAAAAAGTGAAAAAATACAATTCATCAATAGAAACTGGTGATTAACCGAAACAAAAAAAGTGAACAGTCACAAGTCCATCATTAGCAAGTGAGAACAAATCTCAACTAAAAAAGAGAAAGTTACGAAATAAAAAAAGACAAAATATTTGTCATAGTTCGGTATATTTTATATGCATAAACTGCACAATATCAAGAGAAAACAGAATATATATTGGTCATGAAAAATAATTCTCATTCGGTTTGAAATGAAAAGTAAAAATGAAAAGGGGGAAACATATATTATTTGCATGTAAATAAATGGATAATTAAAAGTAATTTTCTACAAACTGGCATCCGAATTATATATATATATATATATTTTTTTTTATTTAATTGCAAGAAATAAAAATAAATAAAACTGCATGTGGAAGGATAATTAATATTAGTAATTTTAATTATTTAATTTAAGTTACTTATAAGAAAATGTAGAAGGATATTTAATATTAGTAATTTTAATTATTTAATTTAAGTTACTTATAAGAAAATGTAAAAGGATAATTAATATTAGTAATTTTAATTATTTAATTTGAGTTACTTATAAGAATATGTAGAAGGATAATTAATATTAGTAATTTTAATTATTTAATTTAAGTTACTTATAAGAAAATGTGAAAGGATAATTAATATTAGTAATTTTAATTATTTAATTTAAGTTAATTATAAGAAAACGAAAAAAAAACAAAAATTGCCAATGCGGTCAAGAAATTTGAAATAAATTGTAAATATTGTTATAACTAGTTTATCAAAATACGGTTTGATAATTTTGATGTACGTCTGTCTTCCGGTACGTTATTAATAGATAATAAAACATCCCAGAAAGATTTTATAATATCAAAATTGCTTTTGATATTAGCGTTTCGATGTTTTTTTTATTTTATCAACTTTACTGTTTTGAGAATTCTGACAGTTTTTGCAGTGCACTCAATACATATGATAGCTGGCTTTATTGTTCATACACTTTCATGAAAAAGTTTCAACGCAGTCTATTTTTTTATCACTTTGTGTATTTTTGTTGAAAACTTGAATTTTTATGAACACTTTTTATTATTAGAAATTTGAAACAGAATTCATTACCAAAAACTAAATATGAAAATTGACCACACACAAAAAAAAATATATTTTTTTTTTTTGAAAATTATATAAAATACCAAATTAAGTTTAGACACAATACAAATAATTTTAGAATTACATGTATTTTTATTTTTAAAGAAAAATTTATATATGCATAGTAAATTCTTTATTAATATCTGATATTTTCTCTCCTGTCATAAGATAAGTACAAGCTTTTATAAGAATTTTTTTGTGTAATTGTTTTTTGTCTCCAGGAATTCAACTGACGTATTTTATCAATAATTCATTATCATTCGTCTTCTTGTTTTTTGCTTACGCACGAAATTTCATACGTTAGCATTTTGGTCACTTTTATAAATTTGCGACAAACTTTTTATCTGATAATTCGCATGTTTTCATATAGTAGAGGAATGTTTATCTTGTCTCAATTATTTACAACAAAATTACATAAAGGTTACTTTAATCATCAAACATACAATTAAAATCGAATTTTTTTATTTTATTTCTTTAGGCCAAAAGTATATATTAAGGTTATCTTTGATAACCCAATAATCCGACAAGTGTAATGTCAATTACAGTTTTTCCTAAGAATTAAAAAAAAAAAAAAACGGAACAAAAACTAATGTGTTGCTGATAATTTAACATACAATGTATCTAAAATTAGCTCCTAGATTAAATAATATCCTGTGTTTCATTTCCTTTTTCTTTTTTGTTCTCATTTAATTCATAACAAATTAAAACTTATAATATTTATGGACTTTGCAGAAACAAAAATGTTTAAAGTTGCATTGGTCGATTTCGGTTAAATAAAACTTATAATATTTATGGACTTTGCAGAAACAAAAATGTTTAAAGTTGCATTGGTCGATTTCGGTTAAAAAAATATAAAAAAAAGTTTTAAAACACCGAATATATCTGACAGGTCTATCAAAATGATTTTTCAACCTTTTCGCAAGAAAAATTTATTCTGGACTCAATATAAAAATTCTCCATACTATAATTTATTATTCATTCACTCTTAAATATTTTTAAATGTGATATTCCGTTGTTTTCGTATCAAATGTTTATTAATTTATTATTTATTCACTGTTACACATTTTTGAATGTGATAATTCGTTGTCTTCGTTTCAAATGCTTATTAATTTATTATTTATTCACTGTTACATATTTTTGAATGTGATAATTCGCTGTTTTCGTATCAAATTATTATTTTAAAACATACGATCAACTTTTATTTAATGCAAATTGCTTCAAAGGGTTTCAATTTAAACGGTTATAATTGAGTTAAAAATAGACAAAAATTAATTTGTTCAAACGCAACAAAAACGAAATGTGTAAAAAAAAAAAATGTTTACAAAATAAAACTCTTTCAGACTGTTTTTCATTATTTTATATTCAAAAACATAAAATTACTTCAGTTCGTTTAGTTCAGCATAACTGGAAAATAACTGACGCTACCTTTTTCTTTTCTTCATTGCTGAATTTCAGAAAAATTTGTGTTTACTGAACAAACTTTTGGAACAACTTTTTTCATTCCCAAAAAAAAACATGATCATGAAACCAACCAAATGTACATGCAGCAAACAAACATACAAATACACGTGATGTACTTTCCTGACAGGATTTATTAAATTTTCGTCATTATAATTCTTCATTCCTGACATATCATGTCCGTCATGCGCGTCGAACGAATTTGTTCTGCAAAACGTTATCACAATAATCTTTGATAAACCACTGACACTGAAAAAGGAAAAAATAAAAATTACTTTAGAGAAAAAATGTCTCAGACTTTTATTCTTAATTTATGTTACTGAACATAAATTATTTTCCTTGTTCAAAACATGTGAATTTTCGGTAGCGGATAAATTTCTAAAATCAAATTAAATCTTTTTCCTTTTGAATAACTTGCAGTCATTTTTAAGAGTATTTGTTTCTAAAAAAACTGCACATACAACAAACGCAAAATAATGAACATAAAAATGCAATAAGAAAAAACATATAAATGTATGTAATGCAATTTCTGACGAATTATATGTCTTTCTATGAAATAAAAAAAAAACATATGAATGCATGTAATTCAGTTCCTCACGAATTAAATCTCTTCCTACCAGAATATTATGTTTTCGAGACATCATATAAAGTTCGTTATGTTCCTCTCACAACTCTTTTATTTCAAATTTTATGAAAGCTCTCTTTTCTAGACTAACCGATGACACACATTGATAATTATAAATTCATGTCCTGTGCATTCAGTTCACTTGATTGAACATGCAAAAATTTGGAATTTAATAGATCTTTGAAAGAGATATGGTTTTTTTAATTGTATAAACAAAAAAACATCTAATTACTGAAATACCTTTCCCCTTAAATGGTTCATGTGACATATTTTAAGCAGAAAAAAGAGTATTTTTCTTTAACAAATGAATCCATTGAACTGTTTAAAAAAAAGCATAATGCATTGGTTTATATGTTTTGCAGTATACATGAAAAAGATAAACATGTGGTTTGGAGTTCTCAACATATTATGGATATTTTATCAAAAGAAAAATTATGTGGTACAGTCAGCAGAAAAAGAATTAAACTTAAATGGCAAAGGGAGTCATAAAAAGCTTCGAGTGGCATGTGAAAACCCGTTGAATCCAAATACAGGTGAACACGATAGCTGCATGTCTTATACAGTGGAAAATGTTTTAAGTAGTCTTCCAGTAGATGATGTAGATCGGGTGCTTGGTAATACCCCTTCATCGAATTCTCATAATAGACATTTGAGAAATGTTTTAAGTAGTCTTACAGTATATGATGTAGATCAGGTGCTTGGTGATACCCCTTCATCGAATTCTCATACTAGGCATTTGGGAACAACCATTTTAAAGGAAACACTTAATGAAGGTCAAAGCAATCGAGCACTGCCTTTTGTAAATGCGACCTTGAGTGAAACAGAAGAAATGGGTGTACTCACTGTATCTAATGCGTTAAAAGACAAAATAGAAAAAGAACTGTTAAATGATACGATGATATTCGAAAGTACCATGTCACAACCGTTGAATATTGAAAGGACCTTGAATAACTTTGATGTATCGGATATACTAAATGAATCAGATGAGTTGGATGACGAAATAGAAGAAAAATTGTTACATGATATGATGTTATTTCAAAGTACCAACTCACAGTCAATGGATAATGAAGGTACCTCGAACAACTTTGAAGGTTCGGATATGTTAAGTGAATCAGATGAGTTAGATGACGAAATAGAAGAAAAATTGTTACATGATATGATGTTATTTCAAAGTACCAACTCACAGTCAATGGATAATGAAGGTACCTCGAACAACTTTGAAGGTTCGGATATGTTAAGTGAATCAGATGAGTTAGATGACGAAATAGAAGAAAAATTGTTACATGATATGATGTTATTTCAAAGTGCCAACTCACAGTCAATGGATAATGAGGTTACATTGAACAACACTGAAAGCTCGGATATGTTGAGTAATTTAGGTGCGTTAAATAAAGATATGGAACTACAATTACTTGATGAAATAAAGAATTCATTTATACATTGGGATTCATGCACATTGGAAAAGTATGTAAAGGATGCGTTAAAAGTTTTACCAGAGGCGGAAGATGATTCTAATAATAGGTCTGAAAATATTTCATGCCATCAACTTGAATGTTACACAGAAGACATTCCTTCCATGTCAGGTATCCAATTAAAAGGTGTAGGGTTCCAGAATCAGGAATATGTTGACAATGTCAAATATACTATTGTAACATTTACTAATGTAACAGCTACTAACGTAACATCTATTAGTGTAACTGCTACTAATGTATCAACTAGTAATGTAACAGTAACAGATAGTAAAGTAATAGCTAGTAAAGTAACGGCTACTAATATAGCATCTACTAATGTAACCTTTACTAATGTAATATCTACTAATGTAATAACTACTAATGTAATATCTACTAATGTAGCATATAATGACGCTTTAGAAAAAGAAGCGATAAAAAAAATGAATGATGGCAATACTGGAAGTGCTATATCTTCTCAGCCCTTCACAATGTGTCAACTAGCCAGTAGCAAACAATATATAGATATCGAATTTATAAAAAAAATCACAGAAAAGTTGATATCGGATTTGGAATTACATAGACATATTGAACCACACACGCTGGATACATCTATAGCAATGATGGAAAAGTGGAGTACTTATAACAGAAAACTCGAAGATGATTTTAGCCATATAAACATAGGAGGTAGTAAGGTTTTACAGTTATTTTTATATATTATAACTTATGTACAAAAATTGAAGTTTTTTGATAACTCAGGAAGTGTGCCTGATTTTTTAAATTCATCTGCTATATTTCGAGCATGTTGTGCTTGCTTGTTAGGTTCGTATCACAGATCCTTTACTAATCGAATATATAAACTTAAAAAAAGACTTTTGAGTAAGAAAAACACGATTTTACGAACAATGGAAGCATTTTTGAAAATAGATGAGCCCAAGACATATGTAAATTTGAACCCTTTATTGATTTTTCATTGTACAGAACATAATTGTGTGGTCGAATGTGTACTTAAATGGGTTTTTTGTTTAGTAAAAGAAAATAGCCCATTTGGTGAAATGCAGCAGAATTTAACTAAATACCATAAACGGTTAAAATCGCTATACTCATTTATAAGTGAGTTTAAAAAGATTTATGAAGATGAAAAAAAGGATGTAGATAAAAAAGCAGAGGATTTGAAAAAAATATTAGAATCGTATGTAGCAGAAATGAATTCATTTATGAGTGCATTAGAAGAAGAGCAGCAGAATTTGATAAAAGAAGTATCCCATACATTCAGTAATGTGGAAGAGGTGGCAACTTTCCTATTTTACAATTTGGGAAAAATTTTACTTATTCTTTTAAGTGTTGAGCAAAAACAAAAGAACACATTTTTATTTATTATAGCTGCATTGAACGCGTTATTAATAGCATGTAAAAATAACATAAACTGCGAAAGTGATTTCACCAAAGAAGTAAGTGCGTTATTAAAGGAAAAAGAATGTTTGTTACAAGCGCCTTTTTGGAATATGTTTCTTTGGATACATAAGGCTTTAATTTCAAAATTAAAAATACTTGCTGAAACTATATTAAAAGATATAAATAAAGAAAAAGATAAATTGGGAAAATTAAATGTTAATGGAGTACTCGAAATGACAGCAAATTTAACAAAAAAAGTGCATGTTTTAGAACATACTGAGTTTTCTGTATTATTAAACATTATTAACAAAAAAGAACAGCTTGAACAACATGAAATGATATGCTCAAAATCAAATGAAATACACAATACAATAAGAACGTTGTCACATATGACTGAACATAGAAATTGGCATAATAGAAAAGAAAAGCTGAAAGCAAATGCTTCAACATTTAAAAAAATAATGAAAGATTTTAATTCACTATTCAAATTAGTGGGTATAAAGCCACTGGATCCAAAGAAACTGGAGCAATTAAAAATATACGAGAAAATTGCGCGAAATACAAATCCATTATCAGAAAGTGAGGCTGAACATAAACGGAAAAAGCTAACAAGCAGAAGCTCATCATCATAAATTGATAACGAAACTCAGCGAAAATGTCAACGAAAATAGCAAATAACTACATGATCATAAGTAGAAACTGGTGATCAATCTCAAAAAGAAGAAGTGAACGAAAACAAACCTCAAAGGATAAAGCGAAAATTACGAAATTGAAACAGATCAAATATTTATCATAGTTTGGTACATTTTACACCCACAAGATTTACAATATTAAGAGAAAACATAGTATATATGGGTCATCAAAGATAATCCTAATAAGGCTATGACTACAAAGTAAAAAGAAAGAAAACATATTTCATTTGTGTGCGAATAGATATACTGTTAAAAAACAGACCTTATGCAAATTGTCGTATCAGTATTATATACAGCATACATACGGTATACATACGGCATACATACAGTATACATACAGCATACGTACAGCATACATACAGCATACGTACAGCATACATACAGCATACACTTGCAAGAATTAGAAATTGATAAAAGTGCATGTAAAAAGATAATTAAAGATACGACGCAACGTTAATTAATTTTAGTAATTTTTAATTAAAGCATGTCAGTTATAAGAAACATGAATGAGAAGGATGTAGCACATGTGGTTTAGTGATCAGAAAACAATTATAAATAATGTTACTGGTTTATCAAAACTTTTTTTTACTGAATTTATGCTTTCTGCTATGTGCTGGTTCTTTATAGCTCTTTATACCAGGGTATTAATTTACAGAAAATTAAGTGATTACAAGGCTTTTAAAACAAAACTCACGTTTTCTTAAATTTTTTAACGTTATTTCACACAAGTGAACCACTGACAAATATTCACACGCATACATGTAAACCACATATATGCGAATGCATAATACAACTCTTCTTTATTACGCATTAATACTTCCTTACTCTTGGAGTATGTTCCCACTTTCTTAATACTTTTTCTGACAAGCGTTTCTATTTCTCACATAACTTTAAATTTACCTAAAACAATATTTGCTCAGAATGAACTACCCATGGTTTTCTTTAATTTATTACATTAACAAGTCATTGCACTGATTACTCTCTATTAATATTTCGTCACGTCTAACGGCTTATATCTTATTACAACGAATCCTCCCAGTTCTCTCATGCAGAATTTTCTGTTCCCTCTTTAAGCACCTTGAGAGCGGAAGCAAATGATTTATTCAAACTTTAGGAGAGTTTTACCACAATGCAAAATCATTCTTTTCTTAACTCGGACTTAGGTATTGTATGATTTTTCTTATACGTATAAATTCAAATCTTACTGAACCTTTCTTTTGAAAGGATGTCATCAATGCAAATCATTCACATAAACGAAAACAACACGTATAAAACATATATTATGTTAAACGAAAGAACAAATAAAGTTCAAATGTATCTTAAGGTTCTTAGTCAAAATTAAAACGTACATAAAAATATATTCACGCAAAAATGTAATGAAAAGAAAAACATTTTAACTTTTGTTAAACATTCTTCAATAAAAAAAAAACTGAATTAAAACTTCCTTAAATTTTGAGCTTCGATAAAATTTATGTTAATTTTTCATACCAAAAATTAAAATTCTCTCCAAAACAAAAAAAGATGCATTTCAAAAAATAAAATACATTTCAAAAAGTAAAATACATTTCAAAAAGTAAAATACATTTCAAAAAGTAAAATGCATTTCAAAAAATAAAATACATTTCAAAAAGTAAAATACATTTCAAAAAGTAAAATGCATTTCAAAAAATAAAATACATTTCAAAAAGTAAAATACATTTCAAAAAGTAAAATACATTTCAAAAAGTAAAATACATTTCAAAAAGTAAAATGCATTCCAAAAAATTAAAATGCATTCCAAAAAATTAAAATGCATTCAAAAATTAAATTTGTATGCTTTTTCAAAACTTCTTTTTCCTGATGCATTCAATGCTGTGTTTCTTTCATCTATTTATATGCGTGTAACGCCTATTTACTGTTCCTGGCATTATTAACTGCTTTTTTTCTTTCTAAATTTAAATTAAATAATTAAAAATTACTAATTATTTTGATGCGTGTAGTTTTACATGTTTCTAATTCTTGCAAATATATATTATATATATTTATTATACAAATGCCATTTTGTAAACGATTACTCTTAACCATCCATTCATTCGCAAGCAGTTAATACGTGTTTCCTCCTTTTAAATTTTACTTTTCAGCCCCAATCACATAAGGGTTATTTTTGATAACTCCAATGCAATGCTTTTTTATTTCTCCTAACCTTTGTTATTGGGTTATAGGTCTATCAAAATGATTGTTCAACTTTTTCGTATGGTAAATTTATGCTGGACTCAATATCCAAGTTCCCCAGACCATATTTTATTATGCATTCAGTCTTAAATATTTTTGAATATGATAATTCGTCGTTTTCGTATCAAATGCTTATTTTAAAACATACGATCAACTTTTATTTAACGCAAATTCTTTCAAAAGGTTTTAATGTAAACGGTCATAGTTGAGCTAAAAATAAACAAAAGTTAATTTGTTCAAACGTAATTAAAACATAGTTGAGCTAAAAATAAACAAAAGTTAATTTGTTCAAACGTAATTAAAACATAGTTGAGCTAAAAATAAACAAAAGTTAATTTGTTCAAACGTAATTAAAACATAGTTGAGCTAAAAATAAACAAAAGTTAATTTGTTCAAACGTAATTAAAACGAAATCTGTAAAAAAAAATGTTTTCAAAATAAAACTCCTTCAGACTGTTATTTATCATTTCATGTTCTAAAACATAAAACTACTTCAGTTCGTTCAATTTCGCATAGTTGGAAACTTACTGCTACTTTTTTTTTTTTTCTTTATTGCTGAATTTCAGAAAAATTTGTTTTTACTGGACAAACTTTTAGAACAACTTTCTTCATCCCAAAGAGATTTTTAACAAAAATAAGAAAACATGAACATGATACCATGCAAACGTACATGCAGCAAACAAAGATACAAATACATGTGATGTATTTTCCGGACATAATTTATTAAATTTTCGTCTTCACAATTGTACATACCTGACATTTCATGTCAGTCACGAGCGTCGAACGACTCTTTTCCGCACAGCGACATTCAAGTAATGTTTGATAAACCAGAGATAAACCAGTTGACAAAGTAACTCTTTTGTAATTTTATTATAAATAATTGAGACAACAGAAGCAATATTTTACTTAACGAGAGAATGCCCATTACCAGATAGAAAGTGTGTCACAAACTTATAAAAAAGACGATAATTCCAAAAGATGCCTTTTCGTACTGAAACAAAAACAAAAAGGCAAACGAAAATAAATTATTGATAGAAATAATTGAGTCGATCGTCATAAAACAAGAATTAGTTAATCTAAAAAATCTGAACAACGATTATTTCTATTTTATAAGAGGAGAGAACAACATAAGAAATGAATAAAAGATTTATTGTACATGAAATTTCGTTTCAAAAGGAGAATACATGTAATTTTAAAATTATTTTTATTATGTTTAATATTAATTTTATACTTTACAAGAATTTCATAACAACAAGAAAAAAAAAATTTATAATTTTTTTTGGTTGTCAATTTTTTATTTTTGTTTTTGATAATGAATTGAATGTCAAATTTATAAAAACTAAAAAGTGTTCATGAAAATTTCGTGTTCATAAGAAAACAAAACGTACAGAGTAACATGAAAAGAAGTGTGTTGAAACGTTTTCACCAAACTACGTAAACAAGAAAGTTGTACATTATATATGATGAGTATACATTACAAAAACAGTTAACAAATCCAGACAGTGAATTTAACGAAGTAAAAAAAAATATCCAAACACCAATATGAAAATGAATTTAGATATTATAAAATCTCTGTAGGAATTCGTATTAATAAGGAATCAGAGGATAGTAGTCAACCAATGTTATAAAACGTAGTTTGGATAAGCCAGTAGGAAATTGCATGTTTTCGAATGTTTGTCATTTTTTTTAAGTTTGAGACAAAAAAATTTTGTATAGTATTTTTCATTCACTCATACGAGTACAAGATTGTTTATCTTCTTTTTTTATTTTGTTTCAATAATATATAATAGAAGTATTAAAAAGGTTATTTTTTGATGACCCATGAAACAAAAAACAAAGAAAAAAGGAATAACATAAAAAACAAAACAAGAACAAAAAAAACAAAAACAGAAAAAAAGAAAACAAATACAGAAAAAACGAAAACAAAAACAAGAAAAACAAAAAACAAAAACAGAAAAAACAAAAACAAAAAGAATAAAAAAACAATATAATTACTCAAATATCTTTCTCCTTTACGTGTTCCATGTGAAAAGTATTAATAAGAACAAAAAATACAGCTTATTATTTTTTTTTTTTTTTAAACAAATCAGTCATTTGAACTTCTGAAAAACAACCATATAATAAACATAATGCAATGTTTTTTGTCCTTTCCACAGTAAATGCACAAAAAAACATAAAACATGTGGTTTTCGATTCTGACCATATTATGGATATTTTTTCAAAACAAAAATGTTGTGGTACAATCAGCAAAAAAACAATTCAACACAAGTGGCGACACCTATTGTAAGAGGCTTCGACTGACACCTGAATATTCGTCATTTCCAAATGGAAGTGGACATGCTAATTGTCTGTCTTCTTCAGTGGAAAATGTTTTAAGTAGTTGTACACTGCCAGATACGACTTATGCAGCGGATGCGAGTTATGTGCCAGATGCGACTTATGTACCAGATGCAACTTATGTACCAGATGCAACTTATGTACCAGATGCAACTTATATGCCAGATGTGACTTATGCACCAGATGCGAATTATGCACCAGATGCGACTTATATGCAAGACGCGACTTATGCGCCTGATGATATCCCTTCGACAAGTTCTCAGACTAGTCGGTTCAGAATGAGAACCTCTTTAAAGGAAACAATAGATGAATCACAAAACAATTCATTAATGCCTTTGATAGATAACACCTTAAGTGAAACACAGAGAATAGGTGTAGATAGTGACTGCAATGAGTTAAATAGCAAAATAGAAGAAACTTTGTTAAGTCATACGGTGAGTGATGACATCTCATTTCAAACTACCAAATCACAACCAATGCAATTAATGGATAATGAGGGAGCTTTCAACAACCCTAAAAACTTGGACATACTCAGTAATGTAAATGCATTAAATGAAAAAGCAGAAAAACAATTACTTCGTGAAATAGAGCATTCATTTAAATATTGGGATTCAAACACATTGGAAATGCATGTATCGAATGCGTTAAACGTTTTACCGGAGGCGACAGGTGATTCTAATAATGAATCTCAAAATATTTCATGCCATCAAATGGAATATTATACAGAAAATAATCCCTCCTTGTCGACTATTCTAGGTATTCAATTAAAAGATGGAGGGCTCCAGCACCAGTTGTATGTGCAGGGTTTAACATCTACTCATGCTTTAGAAGAGCAAGCGATGAAAAAAACGAATGCTGAAACGAATGATGAAACAGATGATGAAACAGATGATGAAACAGATGATGAAACAGATGATGAAACAGATGATGAAACAGATGATGAAACGAATAATGGTGATAAGGAAGATTTTACATTTTCGGAGTCCTCAGAATATGAAAGAGCACTTGACATACAAATTACAGATATCAATCTGATACAAAGGATCATGAAAAAATTGGTATGTGTTTTCGAAATGCATTTAAATATTAACGGTGAAGATATGACTGTATCTGAGAAAAAGCTTGATGGATGGATTGATTGTATGAGCAAATTACAATTAACTAAAAAAAAATAAAGTACAAAACTAATTATATTATACCATTATTTTTAAGTATTATGAAATGGGTACCAGAATTGAACTATTTTAAGCAATTAAACAGTATGTTTGCGCTTTTTAATTCAGCTGCTATTTTTGGTGCAGGTTTTGCTTGCTTATTCGTTGGTTATGTCAAAAAGTTTACTGATCGAATATATAGGGCTAAAGGAAAGCTTTTGAAAAAAAAAGAGAATGTTTTGCATGTATTTAAACAGTTTTGTAGAATAGATGAACCAGACATAACTGTACCTTTGGAGGATTTATTGAAATACTCTATTTTTGAGCAGAGTATAAATAATGATTTTGTGAAAAAATGTGTATTTAAATGGGTGTTTTGTTTAGAAAAAGGAAATAGTCAATTTGATGAGATGCATCAGAAGTTAAATGAATTCTATAAACGGTTAGAAACACTATTCTCGTTTAGCAGTGAAATTAAAAATATTTTTAGGGATGAAAAAAAAGATGTAAATGTAAAACTACAGAAAATGAAAACAAAATTAGAATCACATGTAGCAGAAATGAATTCATTTATTCTTGCATTAGAAAAGGAGCAGAAGAATTTAATAAAAGAAGTATGCCTTACATTCAATAATATCGAAGATTTGGCAACATTCTTATTTTACCATATGGGGATAATGCTAATTTTAGTTTTAAATTGGAGCGGCAATAGAAAAAGCAATTTAATATTTATTATGAATGCATTCAAGGAGTTAGTAAAAACATGTGGTAAGTACATAAACTGCGAAAGTCATATAACCAATGAAATAAGGTTCTTATTAAAAACAAAAGAATGTTTCTTACATGCTCCTTTTGCAAACATGTTTCTTTGGATATATAAAGGTTTCATTTTGCGATTAAAATTACCTGCTGAACAAATATTGAAAAGAATAGAAAAAACAAAGAATTTGAGAAAAGTAGATGTTATAGCAATAGTCGACGAAACAATAAAGTTAAAAACACAAGTGGAACAGATAAAAAAGAATCACTTTAATATATTAAAAAGTATTTTTACCAAAAAAGAACAGCTTGAACAATATGAAACTATAATGTTTAACTTACGCGAAATAGACAATACAGTAAAAAGTTTGTTACAAAAAAATAATTATAATTGTTGGTATATTGAAAAAGAAAGGCTGAAAAAAAATGCGTCACAATTTATAGAAATAATTAAAAAATATAATTCATTATTCCAACTAATAGGTACAGATCCATTAAATATAGAGGGACTCGAAGAATCAGTAAACTGCGTGTCAAATTTACAAAGCACAAGTTCATCAGTTGAAACTGGTGATCAACCTGAATAAAAGAATTGAACGCACACAAGTCCATCATCAGCAAGTAAGGACAAACCTCAATGAAAAAAGAGAAAGTTACAAAATTGAGAAAGACAACATATTTGTCAAAGTTCGGTATATTCTATGTCCACAAAATTCACAATATGATGAGCATACGTAGCATATATGGATCCTCAAAATAAACGCTAATATGGTTTTGTCTGAAAAATAATGAAAAAGGAAACAAATATCATTCGCATGTGAATAGATAAATTGTTAAAAAGAAATCTTTATATAAATGAAAGTATCCATATCATATACAGTATCTTTTTGCAAAAGAATTATATATTTTTAAAACTGCATGTGAAATGATAATAAAAGATACGGTTTTATATCAACATTTGGAATTTTTTAATTTTTAAGCGGGTCATTCACAGGAAACATGAATGGGAAAAAATGCAAATGTGGTCCGTTAATTATAAATATATTATAAAAAATGTTATAACAAAAATCAGAAAAAAAAATAAACGTTGCATGTATATGAAATAGACAATAGAACAGTAATACTAAATGTGGACAAAACAAGAAATATGAAAAAAGAAAATTGCGAAGATGAATAAAAAAAAAAAAAAAAAAATTATATACAATAGAAAAAGAATTCAGAAAATTATATACTATTGAAAAAGAAAAAGAAAAAAAAAAAGATTTTAACCTTTTTTTTAGAAGCGATATTCAACCAAAGTCTTATTTTATGCTACATCAACTATAAAAATGTTATATATATTTTTTATTTGTTTACATATATGTGTTTTTTTACGAAATTTATATTTTAAGAAATTTACAAGTTACGCATGAATCACATGAATGTTTGTACGAATAAAGTTATAATTTTATTGAAATTGCGGTTCAAGTATATATATTTATTATGGGTTATTCAATTTTCATTTTTACTGTGCAGTAATTATACGCATAGTGAGTTTAACTGGAGGCTGTAAAATTCATTAGATTAATATCTTTCTAAACATTGCATATTTTGTTGTGTTTATGTAAGTTATTTGCATATACGAGATTCTTCTCGAAAGAAGTGTCCAGTAAGATTGGAACTGCTACGTAAGGAAAAGAAGCATCAGTTCCTGAATTAGAGAATAAAAAAAGAACGGTGTTGCATTGTGATGTAAGACTGTCGAAAAAATATAAAACAGGACAATTGCTTCTAATCTCAAGATAATAAAAAGGTGAAGAGGAAACCTTATAAGAGAGGTTTGAATGGATTAGACCTAAAAAAAATAGAGAGTAGTTCAATTCAACAGCCGATAAGGTAATGGATTAAAACGAAATAAAAAAAGTTGGTTTTAAATACATTCATTTGCATGTTAAGTTGTTAGAATAACGTAAATTGTGAGAAAGATTTATGATAGTAAAATGAAAATATACGAATTCATAATAAATGAAAGGCTTATTATGCATTCGCTTCTGTGTGATTTGTATGCATATATGTACATAGATTTACTAGTGAATAACTTGTGTGATATATCACTAAACTTTTAATTAAATTTGAACTTTATTTAAGAATTTTGTAATTAATTTTGTTTATTTTAAATTAAAGGTTTGAGAATTAAGTGTATACAGAACCATTAAGAAATTATAGGCTTCAGTTTGATAAAAAAAGTCTTGATAAACGAACAGTTGAAAAACAAGCACAATGCATTGGTTTATGTGTTTTTTAGGATACAGCAAAAAATTGAACATGTGGTTTCAGGTTCTTTGTGTTCTTAACGTATTATGGATATTTATTCAAAACAAAAATTATGTGATCAAATCAACAGAAAGACAATTAGATACAAGTCGTAAGAGAAGTCATAAAAGACTTCGACTTGAAACTAATTTTCCGGTACATACAGATATAAGTGAATTGGGTAGTTGCCAGTCTTCACTGGAAAATGTGTCAAGTAGTCTTACAGTGACTGATGTGGCTCTTCTGCCTAATGATGCCCCTTCAACGAGTTCTAATACTAGGTATTTAAAAACAACTAGTTTAGAGGAAATGCTGAGTGAATCTCAAAGCAAACCATCGTTGCCTGTTTTAATGAATGTCTCGAATGAACCTGAAAAGATGCAAATAGTCAGTGATTCGGATAAGTCACATGAAGAAACGGATGAATTGTTAAATGATATAATAAAAATGATAAATTCGGAGCCAGTAACAATATATAATGAGGCTATGATGAAAAGCGATGAAGATTGGGATGCGTTCACAGATTCCGATGAGCCAGATGACGGAACATTTGAAACATGCTTAAATAACTTATTGACATTATTAAGTTCTAACTCACAAACAATGGATAATGAAGCTACTCTGAACGAGTCTAATTACTCAGATAATCAAAGTAATTTAGATGTATTAATTGGAGATAGTGAATACGTATTACTCAATCAAATATTGAGTCCTTTGAAATATTGGGACTCAGACACATTAGAAAATAATGTAAGTAATGCGTTAAACGTTTTGCCAGAGGCCGCAGGTGATCCTATTAGTAAGTCTGAAAATATTACATGCGATCAAGTTGAATGTTCCATGGAAGACGTGCCTTCCGTGTCGAATATCCATTTAAAAGATGTAGAACTCCAGCATGAGACAAATGTGGATAATGTAACAACTGGTAACGAAGCATCTAGTGATGTTTTAGAAAAAGAAGCAATGGAAAAAAAGAATGATGGTGATATGGGTAATGTTACATCTTGTGAAGGCATCTTAAAGTGGGGAATACCAAGTAACATGAAATCTATAGATATGAAATTAGTGAAAAATATGACAAAAAAATTGATACAGGATTTAGAACTTAATAATTATATTGATGAAAACCAAATTTATGAATCTTTAGAAGAGGCGGATAAATCAATTAGTTGTGAGAGCGAATACAAAATAGATATTGCAAATAAAAATAGAGGAAAGAGTACGATTATACCATTATTTTTTAATATTGTGGCATATAAAGTAAAATTGAAGTTTGCTGATAAGTTAAAAACTGTACCTGATCTTTTAAATTCATTTGTTATTTTTAACTCATGCTTTGCTTGTTTATTAGCTGTTTATCATACACTTTTTTCTCAGCAATTCCATGCTTTTGAAAGAAGACGTGTGGAAAAAAGAAGCGTTGTTTTAGATATAATTGGAGCCTTTGTTAATATGGATAAACCAAAAAGCTCTATACGTTTGAGCAATTTATTGAACTTTACAGCTACTAAAAAAAAA